>JAJJMA010021681.1:0-13745 GCA_023529015.1 Papaver nudicaule | reverse complement strand
GGGACGAGGCAAGTTACTCCATGGGTCTCTAGACCAGAGCCGCCAGTGATGGGGCATTCGGTTACTAAAATTCCAACATATGGATTTGGTTTCGATCCTTCGAGCGGCAAACACAAAATACTGTGCGTTTGGGATATATCTAGGAATGGAGGAACGATCCTTGGGAAAGCTGACCATGTTTGTGAAGTTTTTACTGTGGGAGAGAACCAATGGAGGACAATAGGCGAGGTGCCACCGGTTAGGCCATTTGGAGCTGCCGTTTATGCAAACGGTTCGATTTACAGGAGAAATCGTGGTGATAACTTCTTCAAACCACCAGACGTTGAAGTCATTGTGGCATTTGACGTCGGAACTGAAAAGTTCAGGTTGATTCCAATCCCAGACGAAATCATTAATTCTCCGAGGACTCCGGAAATTCATCGCCGCGCTGAGTATCTACTAGAAGTAGATGGACACATAGCTCTCATTGACAGGTTAGATACGAATTTGGTGATGTTGTGGATCTCAAACGACAACTATAGATTGAAGACTGAAGTGACATGGTCCGGACAAACCATCAGACTTCCTTTCCCTCATTTAAAGGGAGAACGTCTTTACTTTCATGCGATTGAAGGAACAAAACAGATCATCTTCAAACCAAATGAAGCAACAGATTTTGTCAATCTCTATATCTATGACAGGGATATGGACAGCTTCCGAGATATCAAAATATTTGATTTATCACCATCGAGCCGCCCATTTATCTATGGCATGTTCACAACCCATGAGACCCTTTTGCCCGTTCAGAAGATGGAAGAAATTGAAGATCAGTAACACCCAGAAACAGTGGTGATATATAGCTCTCTTGTGGAGTTATGTTTATACTTTTCAGAGAAGCAGTACAAGTTCATCTTCTTCAAACCTTTCCTACATTTTGAGCCATGACGAGGTATGTGAGATTATTCTTGACAAACTGCCATTAGTTCTACTGTGGATTTATTCTATTATCAGTTTACACAACCAGTGATGGGGTTAGAGGGGGCAAGCTATTTCCAAAGTGAAGTTTCCATGGAGTCAGGTTGTCTCACGCCTGTTGCATGACCAATTGACCTGCTGCATATCATCAGAACCCGATTGAGTGGGTACTGTGGATGAAGCCATAAATGACCCTGAGCTGAGACTCTGGATAAATTCCCAATATATGTTGCTGCGCAGCTACAAGTCTGAGTTCCCATCACCGAATGACAGACCACGCCCTCCTATTATAAGTTTCAGGTTTGTCGCTCAGTTCTGCTGATGAAGTTTCTTTGTAACTTATGTCTGTAAATGTATCTCCAACTCAGTTGTTTGATCTTTGTGTTCCGGTTAAGACAAAACTCTTAAGGGTAATAGATCAAAAACATTTTAATCTCTAGTGATAACTTTCGTGGTTTTTGATCAGAAGAGAAGAATTTTATTAGAAAAGAGAATTTGCAGAAGCTATGAACCAGAGGTAGCGAGACTAAAAAAAAGTTACACCAAATGAAAAAGAGCATCCTAGTTGTGAATGGAGCTCGAGAAAATGGGATGACCATGCGCCACTGCCCAACAAATAACCAAAAGCTTTTGCTTCAACACAAAATCAGTGTCAGTTCTAAAAGAACAAAAAATACTTTACCAGTTGGGTAGAGTTAGATTGACAAGGACTCCATATACACAAATGTCCGAGTTATCCTTGTAGCTAGGCTAGGGTGCCTTCACTATTATCTAAATGCACAGCTTCTGACCCGTTTGGTGGTGATCTGTACACTATACATATACTCTGTCTGATGAGTTGTTTTGTGGTTAGCATTTTCCAGGTTTGTGTTGTTGTTTTCAGTCAGCACCGCGTTTATGGGCTTGATATAACTTCAAGCCCCTTTTGTACATGATGAGTTTCTTCTATCCTAAGAGTTTCTGATTCATCTTTCTAGTGATGCCCGTGAACAGAAACTTGGTTCTTTGGGTGGAGATCTTGCATCAATGCACTTCAACCTATGAACATTTTGTCCAGTATATGGCTCTTTCAAGGCTCACCTTTGGTTTAACAAAATATGGTTGGACCTAGTGCAACTGGCGAGTTTAGCAAGGCTTTTGTAAGTACAATAGTAAACAAGATGTGTATTGTTTTTGTTTGCAGTAATTAAAATAGAGTGCTTAAGTAATAAGTAGTAAACTGGCGAATTTATATAAGCCCATCAGAAAAACAGACATGCACTCTGACATTAAAAATAGAGCCCATATGCACTATCTTGTAGTTGAGTCCAGAGCAAACGTAGTTGATGTGAGTTACACTAAAAACTATTGTACCAAAGAAGGACCAGACTGGAAGAAAAACTGAAATCTACTGTACCTTTGCACTCTTCTAAGTCTAAACGTTTGAGTTTGAACAAAAGTTTGAATTGCTAAAGTTTTAACTATTTCTAAAATGGTTATGAGGCTAACTTTCCGAGGACATAATAACATCAGCAAAGAAATTCTGATTCTACCATTAGCTCCTCCATTGGATAATCAGGGTTGAACTGCAACTTAAGGTCAGCAAAAGTGTCTTTTGAGATGATCTCCACCCCACCATCCTTGATAAGAAAAACTGTAGACAAAAAGGAATTGTAATCAATATAGGGTGCAACTAAATATACATACAATATAGGGGAACTTGATTTTCTACACTAATACAAACTTCAAAATTAATCAACTATGGGTACCTTTTATCGAATCACCCCCAGTAGCAATATCTGTTAGCCCGGCATCACAGATAGCCCGACGTGCAAGTTCGGCAGCACGCACCTTCCCCATGTAAAAGTCATACCCACTAGATAATGATGACAAAGCACAATAAAAATCAATAAACCGTTGATTCACAAAAGGAGCCAAATAAAACAGAACAGTTTAGAATCTAACTTATCCTTTATGAATTCCCTAACACTGGCTTGGCTAGAACCAATGACAGCAATTCCATCTTCAGGTTGAACGTTCCTATTGATGTCTGTCTCCCACAAGTTGGCAATCTAGTAGGAAAACACAAAAAATTATACTCATAATTAGCATAAATATATAACAACGAAATATGACGACATGAAAATTAAATACACAGGAATAAAATAAAATTTTACCCCGTTGTCATAGCCTGCAACTATATATTTCACGGTTCCAGCCATAATAGGATGAGCTATGCCCAAATTCTCATGTGTATATTGTGCAACTTGTTCAACAGTCTCTATGATATGGGTACGGTTGATGGACCTTCGGTACTAGAAAAACAATTATGTAAGTTATAAAATAACATAATACAACCATAACAAACATTAAGAAGATTACCTCAGCATGCACAGTATTGAGCCAAGCCTCTGCCGTATCCAAATGTCCTGCCATGGCAGTTATAATACCATAGCTAATTTCGTACATCTTGTTATAGGTAGTAGAATCTGTAAGAATAAACAAACAGTTAATGTAATCTTGATGCATCATATTGAGAAAAACGAAAAAACAATTTTTTGTGCAGAAGTAAAGACGGATTGTTGTTAAAACTTCTTTGAAACATATCAAAGGAAAAGCCAAAATCGATTGAATGCAGTCCATAGAGGAGAAGAGTAAAAATTCATCTTTCCACCTAAGAAAAGTCACTACAGCTGTGCAGGTTAAGTAGATCTTCCAATTTTAAAGATTCCATAGATGATAAAACATCTTGACAGCTAAACCAGGACCGGGTTGAATCATTTAACAATCTCACAGTTGAACATTAAGTGGTAAACACAAAAGGAGAATGTGATGCTTTTCTCACCTAACAACAAAGAGCATACAACAAAAAAGTAAGAAAAAAGAAACTTACAAATCAATCCAGGTATATGATCAGGTCCTTCCTCCTTTAAGCTAGCAGCCAAACTGTCGATTCCGAGTATAATGCCTTCTAAGATTTTGAAGGCAACACCAGTCGTTCCCACCAGAGGCAATCTCCTTGTCACCATTCTAATTTGATTGCTACAAAAAAATAAATCCAAAGCATGATTATTATATTCTGAAAACCCTAATTGGCAAAAAGTGGGATTAAAAAACTAAACCAAAGCCATTGAAAATCCATATGACGAAATCAATGGCACAAGGAATTTTAGGTGTATATAAAAATATAAGGAAACGTCATGGAATTGGGTGGATTTCGATTTAAATCTAGGGTTTATTTCGTTTTTTATGTCTTAAACTCAAAATCGAATCCCTAGAAGGAAAAAAATTAGAATCAAAAGAACCCTAGATTCTAAAAAATTACACGAAAATTTGAAGTGTAAGAGAAACACATTACCAGCCAAGAGAGAAAGAAAACTGCAGGAGGTTTAAACCCTAGATTTCTTGTCTTCCGCTGCGACAAAGACAAGAAGAAAATGAAAGAGAAATGGAAATGAAAATCGGCCGATATGAGTTATTTAACATTTTGACTTTGACTTAACTAAGAGCTTAGAAGACTCTAGTCAAACATTCCAAAAGAAAACTTTTTGTAATTTTTTTTTTTTTTTTTTTTTTTTGAAAATAGTAAGTTTTCTATTTTTACAATTTTGTTTTTGTAGCGCCAAAACAAATCCATGGATCGATGGAAGAACTCGGTGCTTCTGAGAAACCAATGCTTAATTTCTGATACAAGACTGATAATCAGTTGAAGCAAACGCTTGAACTGCTTTTCTAAAACTAGCTTGACGCCAATGACTGCAAACGAATATACCAACACAGAGCTTAAGGCAAACGCTATTGAAAGATTGAACATTCTGCAAACGCAAGGAAACAACAAGAATTTAGTTAGCCATAAAACTTGTTTAAAACTTTGAAACCAAGGGCGCCTGATAAAGATTTGTTGAAAAAAGATGATTTAAAATGTTTTTAGATTAGAAAAAGATGTTAACGTTTGGTAAAATCATGATAATCTAATGAAAATGAAATTGCATATGGGAACCGAGTTGGAAATGACGGTCGCCCGATTTAAAGAGGATTTGAGTTGTTAACGGAATCAAAACATCTTTCTATGTTTACAAGGTGAGTCGAAGCCTAGCAACAAGCCAAGCTCTGACTCCCGGTGAAGAATTTTATTTGTGTTTGACGATTTTCGAACTCACTCATGTTGTTGATATCATCACACAATAATTTTACCATTGTACTAAGATGTAATCTTTGATTTCCATCTAAAATGTGTGATTAAAAGTCTCGAAAAAGAAAGAATGGATGTATTAAACTGTGGTATCATACGACAGTGACCACCGTGGTACACAAGGGATCTGTTTAACAGATTGAGCATAGTTGTAACTAAATTCAAGTCTAGTCTAGGTCTTTGTAACTAAGTCAGTCCTCCTTCCTTGTAGCTCGAGTCTGTTGTAACTTACTCTCCCTATTCTCTTGCTTTCTATCCTTATCATTGTAACAACTTTAGTTTTGTATCCATTATAAATAGTATGAATGAAATCAAGCTCTACACAGTTGTGAGAGAAACAAGATGTAGTGCCATATTTCTTTAGGATGTAAACCATTTGGCAGTGGTTCGGGTTCCCTCATAGATCATTTGATGTAGTGACTTCATTAATAAGTACAGGTTCGTTTCTTGGAGACTTGTTTTGCCATGGTTTTTCGATTCCTCTCACCCCAAATTGTTTAATGAGTTGCAAATATTAGTAGGAGCCAGAATTCTACCATCCTCTCAAGTCTCATCCAGCAATTTTGAAATGATTGAATCTTATTGGGCCTAGTTTTTCTAGGCCCTTACTAATACTGGGTCGACAAGTCTGCTCAGGAGAATCTATCTTATCAGTGGAACATTTGGCTTGTGATAAAATCAGTCAATCATTTGTGTAAAACTCATAGAAGAGTTGAAGTCCAAACTGCATTGTCCTAATACCATGAGACAGTCGCCTTCTAGGTGAAACTTGAACCATATTTGCAAGTTCATCAGATAACTCGAGCAAAATAATGCGTGGTTTCTGTCATCTTTGCAGGAGCAACTCTGATCTTCTGACCACCTGGAAATTATTTAGCGCCATGTTCGGCAATCCAGTCAACAACTAACGAAAAACACCGGCCTGTTAAGATTTATACACTTAAAAACTAAATTTACTTGAGAGATCAACTCATTCTTGTTTTGAGCCTTTTCAATGCTACAAGACAGTGCAAAGCGGCTCTGTTTTCAATGCTACAGTGCATTTATATTTTTCCTCAAGTACTTGTTTTATTCAATCTATATTCGCTATTATTCCGCCTACTTAAACAGTAGGTTCAAGAGAAACAAGATGAGACTTCAGGAAGCATTAAGCATGAGAACTCCACCTTGAAAGGGGGCAAGGCCTTGGATGAGCACCTCTACAGCATCCAAACCCTGCCCACACGCAAACACAACAATGAGACAAGCAATACAGCATTCGTCAATCAATTTTCCATTATTATTTGATTAAAAAAAGAAAACTTTTCCTGGTAACATTTAAGCAAATGCACTACTTGGAACAGACTTATAAGATGATTATATGGTTTGTTCAGCAGAATAACGTGCGGCTTCTTAAATGTTATCTTTGCAGAATCAACTTTGCTCTTCTGACAACCTAGATATCATTTAGCAGCTTGTTCAGAAATCCAGTCAACAGTCATTCAAAAATACAGGGTTGCCGCAGTATACGCTCAAAAAACATAACAAAAAACTTAAGAAATCAACTCATTCTTGTATTGAGCCGTTTTCAAAAAAATTACAGCAACTACGTTACTCTCGACTACAAGATAGTGCAAACCGGCTCTATTCTCAAGGCTACAGTGCATATCTATTTTTCTTTTGTACTTGTTCTATCTAGATCGCCAGTTTTCCAACTACCTGAGCATTAGTATCAGACATGATCTTTAAACTTGCCCATTCGCATATGCTAGATATGACTCAGACATATGTTAACCAAAGATGGGACTTGAAAGAGACATATACCTGACACATTGTACATAGGTTGAACTGCATGATTCCCCGTCCATCCAGAGAACCCAAGTGAGTTTCAGTTCAGGGACCTCCTAGAAAGAAAAAGTAACCCAAGTGAGTTTCTTGTGAAGTATGAGGAAATTCATTAGTATAAAGTAAGTAAACAGCATATCAGAAACTCACCGGATAGCGAAGAGTCATGTACAAAAAGGGATTTGAAGATAAATCGAGCCTATCAACTTGGTGTTGACTAAAGACAGCAATACGAACCTGAAGAATGCAAACCACTCATTAGATCAGAGTATATGTAGATCACTATTAATGGAACATTCGAATGGAAAGGATCAGAAGTTATGCATACAGGTATGCCAAAAAAATCGTTTACCAACTCATATATTGAACAAAGAGCCAACTCTTTTGAGGCACGTGAAACACAGCTAATAAAGTTAATAAACGACTAACACACTCAAGAAATTTTGTTCTGCTCATCCTTTTCTCGTTGGACTGTACGCAATATGAAATATCACATACGGGATCTAATTAAAGTATACCTTAACTGAACCCCTGAAATCAAGATAATAATTGTTGACTTTCCTATTCCATTGGGACCGACCACTGCAAAGCAATTCCGGTTCTCAGAAAATCGTGAGAAGGAAGAATTATAACGACAGACTTGAAACGCTGCGGCAGTATGCCACAAATTATCCCCACAATAAACAGAAGGGAAAGGTAATATGTTGATCCGTATTTGCAACGCGACAATCAAGATCATACCGAAGCTCAAATTCTTCAACAACTTAGGTGCACTAAGGAAATGATGTGTCACTATGGCGCTATGTTCAGCTATCTAGTCAACAACCAATAAAAAATACTGAAATGTTACAATTTACTTAAGAAATCAAATTCTTGTTTTCAGCCTCTTTTTCTATATAAATCACATCAACTTCGTTTTCCCTCAACTACAAGATAGTGCAAACTGATAGTCTTTAGTAAATTGAAAGATCTATCTGCGACGCCTCTGATTCCGCTCATCTTTAGATGTCAAACTTTTTGTTCACTTAAATTGAATGGATTAAAAGTTGGACTAGGGGCAGCATCCCTCTCTACTCTACTCTACTCTACAACATTCCAAAACTTTTTCAACTCACATGCCCTAGTTTTCTTTCATCTTTAATTATTATCTACATTAATATTCAAATCTAGGGTTTTGAAAACTTGAAATTTAGTGAAAATTACAGTGAGGGTTCAATGGAGATTCATGGTGTAAGCAATTCAGGAGCAACTAACAAAAGAAGGGTTTAATTTTGTTTACCTCTTATTAAGAAATACACCACATGATCATAATGGTGGTTCATCGTCTTCACCAACACCTCCTTCAAAGAATGAACCTGAGAAATCTACAGTCAGAGCTTTAACTGGCAATTTTTCTTGGGTTCTTCTCAAAATCTCAACTTTGTAATTACAAGTTTTGTTTTGGAAGGAAAGTTGAGGAGTGAATGAAACAGGGGATGATGTTGAAGAAGTGGAGAGAAGTTTAGGTGATGAGAAGGAAGTGGAAGCTAATGAAAGTGATGCTGCCATCCCAATCTTGTATTCTTACACCTCGCTTACACCGGGAAAAAGAAGTAAAACTGTAAAAAAGGGTTCTCCTTACCCAATCAAGGGAACTTGGTAAAGTGGATGACTTGAGTATCCTCTTGAAATCTTGGAAATCTCATAGTGCACTTTTACCATCTGATACTGCCCACAGCTGTCCAACGCTTGCAGATATCTGCAACCATGGAGGGAGATATAGCAATTTTTTATTAGAATTGGAAGTTCAAACAATAAATCAATTGAGAGAAAGAAGATGAGAGTTTGAGAAGAATTTACCATGAGAACTCTTCCTTGAAGATGAGCGCCTCCGCAGCATTCAAACCCTGCCAACAAGCAAACACAACAATGAGATGAGCCAAACAACACTTCTCGGTCAATCTCTAGTAATTGTTAATCATTTTTTAATTCCTGGTAACTTTTAAGCAAATGGCTCGTTCAGCAGAATAATGTGGGCTTTCTTATTTGCTATCTTTGCAAAAAGCAATTCTGGTATCCTGACCACCTGGACATCATTTAGCTCTGCATATTCAACAATCCAGTCAACGGTTATTGGAAAATACCGGGTTGTCGCAATATATATGCTCAAACAACGTTTTACTCACAAATCATTGCATTCTTGTTTTGAGCCTTTGAGTTTGACAATGAACTCAAGTAAAATCCATAAAAATCACATCGACTACGCTGCTATCAATTACAAGATAGTGCAAACCGGCTCTATTTTCATTACTACAGTGCATATCCTGTTCTCTGATGTGATTACGTAATTCATCCTAATTGGCAAGTTTTCCGACTACTAAAGCACTAGGTCGAAACATACACTAGATTCAATTCAGACGTTTTGTAAACCAAAGATGAGCCTGAAAGAGACTTATACCTGACAGAGTGTTCATAGGTTTAAGTGCAACATTTCCTCCCAAAGAACCCAAGTGAGATCAAAGTTTCTGTTCAGGGACTCCCTAGAAAAAGAAACAGACAGAAGTCAGTGTCTCTAATATGTGTGTGTGTGTGTGTATAAGCTATAATATATCTGGTGGAATATGAAGAAAATCGTTAGTATAAAGCAAGATAGCAATGCATCATATACAAAAGGGGATTTGAAGTTAAAGCAAGCCTGTAAACGTGCTGCTAACGAAAGACAGCAACACAAACCTGAAGAATGCAAACCACATAAAACTCATCAAATCGGATTATATATGAACAGTCTACAGATCGCCACTAAAAGAAAATTCGGACGGATCAGAAGCTATGCATTTAGATAAGTAAAGGCAACAAATATAGCAAAAATAACATTTACTAACTCATAGTATACCGGGAGCCAAGCCTTTTTAAGCACATGAAACATAGCTAATCAAGTTTATAAAAAAACTCAAATAGTTCACCCAAGCCTAAAGGTTTCATAATATGAAATGTCTTAGCTCTTTGGTATGAGCGAAATATGAAATATAACATTTGAGATCCAGCAAAATATATAAACCATAGCTAAACGGGAAATGGCTCCGGATATCAGTTGTAGCTCCCCTGAAATTAATTTGAGGATGGTCGACTTTCCTATCCTATTGGGCCCGACCTCTACAAAGCAATTATTAGGGTATTCAGAAATTATAATAAAGGAAGAATTGAAATAAAAGACCATAAATGGTTCAGCTGTATGTCACAATTTTTTCACATAATACTGAAAAAGGATGGATAATAGGCTCCTCCTTATGCAGTAGACTGTACAGATCAAAACAGAATGCAAATTCTGAAACAGCGAAAGCTCAACTGTATAACCAAATGAGGCGTCGCTGTGATTAAAGGGGAAATATATTATGAACTTAGGAAGGCAACAAATATGTATGATTGCTTGAAGGAAAAAGCAGACGATAAAAAACAAGAGCCAAACTAATTTCTAAATTGGTTGGAGATTTGCAACTGAGATGTCACAGTTTATGAGCAACAATGGTTAACTGGATAAAAGCACCACAGCTACGAGGATAACTGACATTTATCTATATGGACTCCTTGTCAATCCAATCCTACCCACCAGGAAAAGTTAGTTTTTTTTTTTTTATCAGTCCAATTAGGAAAGCTATCACTGGATATTGCAACGTTTTCTAACTATTACCCTTAGGTTGTCATAATCCAAACATGAAGATTGAATAACGAGATGGAGCTACATTACAGACATAAAAACTTCATCAGCAGAACTGTGTGACAAATCTGAAACTTACTGTAATAGGAGGGTGTGGTCTGTCATCCAGTGTTGGGATCTCAGACTTGGAGCTGCATAGCAACATGTATTAGCAAGTCTATCCAGAATCTGAATGAAACCAGTGTACACTCAAGGTCATTTATGACTTTATCCAAAGTACTGTAAAATTCAAAATCACAGAATAAACATTGAAAAAGATATATAGCAAATTGATTCCAGACAACAAGCTCAAATCATTGGACATTGCGATACAATTCTGAGGTTGTGATATCAGTGGACAATGCGCATCATTGGATCACACACATTTATGAAGTTCTGAAACAGAGGGTTTTACATTAAGTAACTTAGGTGCTCTACATTATAAACTTCTTGACGAACACAAACAATTAAATATACTCTCATAATACAAACTTACATTTAGAAATTTTAGCCACAAAAGCATAATATATCCTCCAATACACAGACCTTCGAATTCCTGGAAAGGACGAATCTGAGTGCAATTGCACAGGGATGCTGTTCAAATAACAAAAACAGCATCATATAGAACATTCATAACAGATGCAATTCACAGACTCAATGGAAATGATCTCAATATATATGTCATTTCAGAAATACTATCCCAAGAAAGAAAAAATATCAATTAAGGTGGAAGTACTATTGACTGCATTCAAAGAAGACAAAAAAGATACCTGTGTGGTATTCTGATCCCAATCATTCCACAATCAACTGATAATGGGAAAACAGCCTAACCAACAAAATGATGAGGGTAATAGCGAAGGTATCAAGATATCAAAAAGGAAGAAGTCTTCAGCTCCATATATCTGGTCGGCTACAGAATCCTACAACAGATATTTGCAATATATCTCTCTTCAAACAAAATATTCCAGGAACATTAATCGTTTGACATAATAGTAAAGTAATGCAAACACAATAGATAGTACCAATAAACAACAGAGTAAGATACTACAAACCAATGAATTGCTTCAAACTGGAAAGACAAATTTGAGTTACTGAAGTGCAGTTAAAATTCAAAATTCGAAGATTCATAGTTCATAGGACAAATAATGGAACAAAACCACTATTCAACTAAATTATGAGAACAAGTGCCATTCAAACAACCACTATTCTCCAGTGATTAGTTCATAAAACATAAGACAAACAACCGACAAAAAAAGCATAAACATAATTCACTGGAGAGCTATCACCACATTCTCTAGGTATTTCTAATCATCAATTTCTTCTATCTTTTGAACGGGCAAAAGAGTTTCATGGGTAGTAATCATGCCATAGATAAATGGACGCTTAGAAGGAGATAGATCAGATATTTTGATTTTTAGAAATTTGTTCGTATCTCTGTTATAGATGTGGAGAATGACGAAATCTGTAGCTTCATTTGGCTTGAAGATCAACTGTTTTGTTCCTTCAATGGCACGAATATACAGACGTTCCCCATCTAAGCATGGAAAAGGAAGCTTGATTCTCTGGCCTGACCATTTCCTCTCGGTCTGATATCTGAAATCATCATCCGAAATCCACAGCATCACCTCATCCGCATACAATCTGTCAATTATAGCCAAGTGTCCATCCACTTGTAGAAGATATTCGGCACGGCGACGATTAATTGGAAATCTATGAGAATTGATGATCTCATCCGGGATTGGAATCACCCTAAACTTTTCTTTTCCAATATCAAATGCTAAAATTGCTTCGACATTTGGTGGTTCGAAGAAGTTATCACCACGGTTTCTTCTATAAATTGAACCATTTGCGTAGACTGCCGCTCCAAAAGGCCTAATCGGTGGAACCTCATCAATTATCCTCCATTCTTTCTCTCCCACTGTCAATACTTGAACTTCATGTTCCGCCTTCCCTAGTATGGTTCCACCATATCTAGCAATCTCCCAAATACATAGAATCTTATGTTTACCACTATCAGGATCGAAACCGAAACCATATGTAGGAATGGTAGTGACTGAATGCCCTGCCATTAACGGAAGTGGTGTTTTGAGCCATGAAGTCGACTCTTGGGTGGCAACGTTGTAGACACGAGATAAACTTTCTGGCATATCAATAAAACAGAATAATCCGTGAATAGGCTCGAGTATGAATACCTGACTCCATGGGATCTTCACTTTCAAAAGGGCTTGACCCCCACCAAATCCATCACTCGTTGTATAAACAGATATGGAGCTAGTCTTATACATCATTACGAAGAGTTGAAGTTGTGATTTTGATAAATGCAGCTGGATAAAATCAGAATCAAGAAAGAGAGATTTCCAATTCTTCGATACACACTTAAACTTGGTAAGGCTCTTCACTGGAAGGTTGCTAAGAATCTCAAGCATTGAGGTGTCGTCGAGAAGGTTTGAATACCTTCTAGAAGATCCAATTCTTAAGTATCTTCTTATGAACTTGTTAGAATACAGAACCCAACATGATGACGATAGAGCAACGACCGAATCAACGTCAAGCTTCTCGATGATAATCTTACAAGCCTCATCAATCCAAAAGATATCCAAGAGGGTTGCCTCCCTCACCTCAATCTTTTTCTCTCCACCACTACAAGCATCGTCATCATCATCATCATCGAAGAGGTTAAAAAAAGAGGATCTAATGACATCTAGGCGGCTCCTAATACTTGGAATCCAAGAGCAAGCACGACTCGATGTTGCAAGATTATAGAAGGAGTCATCGGGAAGCTTGTCGATGATGTTACTGCACTCATCACTCCTCAATACATCCATGAGGCTTGTCTCATATTTAAATCCTCTAACCGTCTCCTCTAGGAATTCATGAATACTTGGATTGATCGAATACTCACGACTCAATATCGTCAAATAAGCAATGGATTTAACGGAAAGCTTTTCGAAGATGTTCTGGCTCACCTCTTTGCTCCCAAATATATCCAAGAGCCTCGTCTCATTTTCTTGCTGTCCACTGCTACTAGTCTGAAAGAATAAACAGTAACAAGGAGGGATGTGTAAACTGGCAATACAGGAAAAGTTGATTCAGACATTTTTACAAACACCTTAAGTGGTAACA
>JAJJMA010021664.1:28163-44266 GCA_023529015.1 Papaver nudicaule | reverse complement strand
TTGCTCAAGAGTACTCCTTTAGATTCACCCATATCCAACAAGTGATTCGCAAGCAAACCATTGCAATGGACAAATGGTATCAAATCTATCTCATGCATTCTTGTAAACTTAGTATTCATGGGAACAAATACCAACATAACTCATGGTCATGTAGACAAGAACACGATCTCAATCGCTATTAGTATCTCTACTAAAGTAGCCGACTATTTCGAAAGATAGAGTAAGTAGAATAGAAGAATTTCCATAAAATTCATAACTCCTACTAACCTTTTGTCGATGAAGAATAATTTGATGTCTTCTTTGTCTTCACAGTCTTCGTCTTCAAGGTCTCTACTACTTAGTCCATATCCCAATTCTGAAATCTAAACTCTAGTAGGCTAAATCAAGAATTGTGTTTTGCCACCTAAAACTGACAACCAGCTTGACATACCAACGCTAGTGGGTTTGACCGGACAATGCCCTAACACTCCTTATCAACGCTAGTTCTTCGTAAATTTCTTTGCCCTAAAAAGGGTGGTATGGCTACAAAGGAAAATTTTCATATAGATAATCAATTAAGATCAAGCATTGCAATCATCAATTAAGATTTTAATTTAATAACCTCTATTAATTGATGAAAAAAAAATCATGGAAGTAGCACAAGCAATTCATGCTTAAATCAAAAAGATGACTACTTCTAACATAGTGATTACCCAAACTCTAAGGAAAAGAAAAAAAAACTTTTTAAGGAGTTAACTATGCTAAGCAAAGACTGACCTAGATATCAGAGTCAGTATCTTCTTCAGGAGCTATCGAACCTTTATTATCATCAGTCATCAGGTTTTCGAAATTCTCTTCTAAATCATCACCATTGATTGATGAGATACAATCAAGCATATTTTTCACATCACCTTTTAGGTTGGTGAGTTGATTCTTCATAACAGGTATGTCATGTTTTAGTGTTAGAAGTTTTTCTGCTGCAGTAACAAGCTGAACCTTGATGACTTCAATGTCTCGTAGAAGATTGAATACAATTTCTGCCGAGATCATTATGTCTTTATCTTTCTTTTGATTGTCAATATCATTGAAGCAAACAATAGTAGGTGAATATTCTTGAAACTCAAGAGGATCAACTACGTCTTCTTTGACAAATCTCTCATTCTTCCTTTTCCCATCAACACCTTCACAAGTGCTCGATCCATATTTCTCGTGTGACACTTCAAGAAAATATGTAATTGTGCTTGAAAGTGATTTCAAGTCTATAGGGTGTGATATATTTATAGGGTCTCATTGAGATTAAAGGAAGCTAATACAACATTAAACTGTATAAGGAAACCAGTTTCTGAAACGAGTTCTTCTCGTTCACGAAGATTCTGGAATACCAGCATAAGGAATTTTCATGATGATTTTAAGTCTAAGACTTTTATGAGCAAGGCATTCCCTTTTTCATTATTTCACAAAAATAGCTCAAGATGAGTGTGCATGCCTATAATTATAGAATTAATGTTTACCCAAAATATTGGCAATAGACACTTGTTTAATTCCTTATGTGACCAATGAAAAATAAGTTTAAATATCAACATCATGATTTAATTTTTCATGGCTTTTCAGCTTACTCTCACAATTACTCTCATGGATCATGTTCTCGACTCTTGCCTTAGGAGCCAGAGGCAGGGAGAGGCACTGGAGGTAGCATTTTTAAAGTGTTGATATTCACATCGAGTCATTACATTTTGGACTCATACAAGATGTGAAAGCACATGGAAAGTTGTGCTATAAGACCATCCCTGATATTGTCAACATTTTGTGACTCAAAGTAAGAATTTTTGGAGCTTGGCTCAACAATTTTATGTCTTATTATTGGTTTTTCAAGAAATTTCCTACAAGGTTTATTGTAAAAATACTAGGATCCTACTTTTATTCATCAAAAAGACATAATAGCACGGTAGTCAGATATGAAAGTTAAACCTTAAGATGTACTGTCCTCTTATTGTTCAAACGAACAATTACTTCACTCTTATCTAGACAGTACATACATAAGAGTGGCAACTCATAACACTTTAAGTGTTACGGCGAGTGTTTTCCCACTCGCCTTATGTCATCAATCTTGTCTCCCTTTTTCCTTTTGAGAATTTATCATAGAAGTTGCTATCATCAAAGTAAGATTCAATAGTTGAGGAGTTACCTGAGGATTTATGTTCCCTTTGACTTATGTTAATGAGATCTTTATGTTTCGAAGAACTTTGCTTCCTTTTTTCGAGGATGTCTCGAAATTGAGTAACCATTTTACTCAAGGCATCATCTTGCAGCACTTTTATTCCCTTATCTTGATCGTTGACGGAATGTATTTGACTCTTGGGAACCCAATATTGTGTTTTTTCAACAGATTTGTTGAAGCGGTGATTTCTAGAACTCTGAGATCGTGAAAAGAATTTCTTAGTCTCAGTATGTTCTTTGTGAAATTGTCTAGGACGTGACCAATAATTGGGACGATTGGTCGTTTTGATGTCACCGATTTCTTTGAGAATTTGATCTAGTTTTTGTTCAAGATCAAGTATTCCTTTATTCTCAAAGTGTTTTCTTGATCTTGTCCGAATATGTTTATTCGTTTTGCAAACTTGACAGATCATAGATGCATCTTCTGAATTTTTTGAGTTGATGACGGTAGTCTCAACGTTTTTGGCTTTTTGCATAGGAATAGTTGCAATGTTGCCAACAAATGTAGGAATTGTTTGAAATACTAAAGATTTATGCATTTCATCTCTTAGGAGTGCAATCTCTCCTTTCAATTCCGTTATTTTTTCCACAAACCATGAGAGAGGCTGATTCATGTTTTGATTCCTCACTAGGAGCAATTTTAGGACAGGAATCTGCGGTCATCATGGATATGTGATTAATAAGTCGGTTAACCTTGTGCTTAAGACGAGTAATCTCAGAGGATTGGAATTTCATGTTATTTACAAGTTCAGAGCTTTCCTTTTCAGCTTCTCTTTCACCTTCTGAGTCAGAATCATCAGAGAGACTAAACGGTAAGGAATTTTGGAGTTTAGGTTTTAACACTTCGTCAGAAAGTGATGAAGACCCAAATTCAAACATTGACTTATTAGTGTCTTTATCTGGTGTAACTGAAGACATGATTCACGAAAGCGTCAAACACAGATAGTTACGTCTTACAGGGTGTTTGCCTGCTCTGATACCAAATGAAAAGGAGGGGATGCCGAGATACACCACCAACTTTTGAATTCGTGAACCTAGTTTATTATGGTTGTTTGAACGATCTCAAAAATCAATATTCAAAAAACAACCTGAGTATAGTTCAAAGAACCGAACCCTAACAAGAACGTAGTTCTCGTAGATCTCAAGAGAGATGGATTCACTCAAAGGTTGTGAATCAATAAACTTACGATTACTTAAATTATATAGATCAGGGACAATATAATGCGGAAGGGAAAAGTAATGCAAGACACTAGAATTTTGTTAACGAGGAAACGACAAACCAATAGAAAAACCCCGGGACCTCGTCCAGATGTCAACACCCTCAGTATTAACGGAATACAGACGCTAGTGAAAAGGAGGGGATACCGAGATACACCACCAACTTTTAAATTTCGTGAACTCTGTTGATTATATTACTTGAACGATCTCACAAATCAATAGTATTCACCTGAGTAATCTCAAAGGTTCTATAATCAACAATTGGATTTGTACAATACATTTAATTATATAAATATAATGCGGAAGATAAATTAAAGTAATGCACGACACAAGAAGTTTTGTTAACGAGGAAACTGCAGATCTGGCAGAAAAATCCCGATACCTCGTCCAGATGTGAACACCCTTAGTATGAACGGTATATAGATGCTAGCCTACTCTCAGACTTCGGACTGGAATGTATCGAGACTGAATTAACCCCACAAGCAATTCAACTACCAATGTGCTCCTACGTCTTTTAGCTCCCGCATAAACCTACGTACTTGATTTCCCTAGCTGGCGTCCTGTACAGGCCTAGGAGTTGCTCCACTTCCCTTCGTGAAGACTAGCGCTACCCTTCCTCTAACAGGATGCCTAAAAGTATCCAAGTAATTAAACAAGAATACGATTGTGATTTCCTTTAGACTTAAAGTCAAGGTTAATGGAAATCTGTTTTGCTGAATAGGGCTTATTGATCTAGCCTAAAAAGCTTTACCTCCTAACGCTAGACGAACTTAGTATTAAACCTAGTTCGTGAATCTGCGTTACGGAACTTCTAGGATTTATGATACAAGATCTACCTTACGAAGTTTCTATCAAATCTTGGTCGTGATAAGATTGAAAATATTCAATCGACCTAAGATACAGGATCAGGAATATTACTTCCGACCTGTGCTTCATGATCCTCAAGTGAAGTCTTTCAATAGTTGTAGTCCAAAAAGACTTCGAGATGACGACCAACCTTTATGCAAGGATACACAGATGTGTAAAGGATTGAGATTGTATCTTGCAGAAGGTCATCTATTTATAGTGATCATCAAGGGAGGCTTTGCTTGAAAGTTAAGAAACCTTGAGTAGGGCTCAAGCAAGTTCCGGATCTAAAAGGTCCATAGCTTGAATACCCGTTCCCAATCTTCTTCTAACTTCTGACAAGGACAATAGTTAAAGAGGACTCAACTTTGATTGAAGGTTTGCAACTTCTTGGCCAAACCATGTTTGAACATCGCTTGGATTAAGTAGTTGAATTCCATGGGCCAAGTAATGACGAGTCCGATAACTAATCATGTCTAGACCGAAAACTTCAAGATATGATAGTTGGAAGTTTTCCATGGATTATATGTACGCGTTCATGAACGCGTTCATAGAGCTGTCAATTGGAGTTAAGGAGAAATCAGTAAACTCGTATGTACGCGTTCATACAGACCCGCTCGTTCTCAGGAATGCCATAAGCAACACATGTACGCGTTCATGAACGCGTTCACCGTCGAGGTCATTTCATGAGATAATTCAACATACTCTACCTATACATATAATCACGAATGTGACAAATGCAAAGGCGAAAAATCCTAGAATACCTTCGGATCTTATAAACAACATCATAGACTATTTATATGATAGAAATGGAAAATACGAAACATGGAAAGGAAAAACCTTTATAACCTTTAGCGAGGACGTTATGATTTTTCAAGTAGTAAGCTCCGGTCTTCGTCTTCAGTGGTCTTCATCTCGATTACCTAAAAATATCCTAGTCCGAGGTTGTGTAAACTTTTCAAGGATTGTATTTTTGTCACCTAAACTTGACAACTGACTTGAGACAACAATATCAGTGGGTTCAACCGAGCAATGCTCTAACAACTAGCCTACTCTCAGACTTCGGACTGGAATGTATCGAGACTGAATTAACCCTACAAGCAATTCAGCTACCAATGTGCTCCTACGTCTCTTGGCTCCCGCAGAAACCTACGTACTTGATTCCCCTAGTTGACGTCCTTTACAGGCCTAGGAGTTGCTCCACTTCCCTTCGTGAAAACTAGCGCTACCCTGACTCTAACAGGACACCTAAAAGTATCCAATTAATTAAACAAGAATACGATTGTGATTTCCTAGACTTAAAGTCAACGTTAATTGAAATCTGTTTTACTGAATAAAGCTTATTGATCTAGCCTAAACAGTTTTACCTCCTAACGCTTGACGAACTTAGTATGAAACCTAGTTCATGAATTTGCGTTACGGAACTTCTAGGGTTTACGATTCAAGATCTACCTTACATAGTTCCTATCAAATTTTGGTCGTGATAAGATTGAAAGATTCAATCGACCCAAGATACAGGATCATGAATTTTACTTCCGACATGTGCTTCACGATCCTCAAGATAAGTCTTTCAATAGTCGTAGTCGAAAAGGACTTTGATATGACGACCAAACTTTATGCAAGGATACACAGATGTTTAGAGGATTGGAATTGTATCTTGCAGAAGGTCATCTATTTATAGTGATCTCCAAGGGAGGCTTTGCTTAAAAGTTAAGCAACCTTGAGTAGGGCTCAAGCAAGTTCCGGATCTAAAAAGTCCATAGCTTGAATACCCATTCTCAATGTTCTTCTAACTTTGGACAAGGCCAATATTTAAGAAGACTCAACCTTGATTGAAGGAATGCAACTTCTGGTCCAAAACATGTTTGAACGTTGCGTGGATTAAGTAGTTGGATTCCATGGGCTAAATAATGACAAGTGTTAGAGCATTGCTCGGTTGAACCCACTGATATTGCAATCTCAAATCAGTTGTCAAGTTTAGATGACAAAAACACAATCCTTGATAAGTTTACTCTACAACCTCGGACTAGGATAGTTTTAGGTAATCGAGACGCAGACCATTGAAGACGAAGACCGGAGCTTACTACTTGATAAATCATAACGTCCTCGCTAAAGGTTAGAAAGGTTTTTCCTTTCCATGTTTCGTATTTGCCATTTGTATCATATCAATAGTCTATGATATTGTTTATAAGATCCGAAGGTATATTCTAGGATTCTTCGCCTTTGCATTTGTCACATCCGTGATAATATGTATAGGTAGAGTATGTTGAATTGTCTCATGAAATGACCTTAACGGTGAACGCGTACATGTGTTGCATATGGCATTCCTGAGAACGAGCGGGTCTGTATGAACGCGTACATATGAGTTCACTGATTTCTCCTGAACTCCAACTGAAAGCTCTATGAACGCGTACATATAAACCATGAAAAAAATTCCAACTTTCATATCTTGAAGTTTTCGGTCTAGGCATGATTAGTTCTCGAATTCGTCATTACTTGGCCCATGGAATTCAACTACTTAATCCACGCGATGTTCAAACATGTTTTGGACCAGAAGTCGCAAACCTTCAATCAAGGTTGAGTCATCTTTAACTATTGGCATAGTCCAAAGTTAGAAGAAGATTGAGAACGGGTATTCAAGCTATGGACTTCCCTAGTTCCGGAACTTGCTTGAGCCCTATCAAGGTTGCTTAACTTTTAAGCAAAGCCTCCCTTGGTGATCACTATAAATAGATGACCTTCTGCAAGATACAATCTCAATCCTCTACACATTTGTGTATCCTTGCATAAAGGTTGGTCGTCATCTCGAAGTCCTTTTCTTGGACTACGACTATTGAAAGACTTCACTTGAGTATCGTGAAGCACAAGTCGGAAGTAAAATTCAAGATCCTGTATCTTGGGTCGATTGAATATTTTCAATCTTATCACGACCAAGATTTGATAGAAACTTCGTAAGGTAGATCTTATATCATAAACCCTAGAAGTTCCGTAACCCAGTTTCACGAACTAGGTTTAATACTAAGTTCGTCTAGAGTTAGGAGGTAAAGCTGTGTAGGCTAGATCAATAAGCCTTATTCAGCAAAATAGATTTCCATTAACCTTGACTTTAACTCTAAAGGAAATGACAATCGTATTATCGTTTAATTACTTGGATACTTTTAGGCGTCCTGTTAGAGGCAGGGTAGCGCTAGTCTTCACGAAGAGAAGTGGAGAAACTCCTAGGCCTATAAAGGACGTCAGCTAGGGGAATCAGGTTTGTAGGTTTCTGCGGGAGCCAAGAGACGTAGGAGCACATTGGTAGCTGAATTGCTTGTAGGGTTAATTTAGTCGCGATACATTCCAATCCGAAGTCTGAGAGTAGGCTAGCGTCTGTATACCGTTCATACTAAGGGTGTTCACATCTGGACGAGGTCCCGGGGTTTTTCTGCTAGGTTTACAATTTCCTCGTTAACAAAATTCTGGTGTCTTGCATTACTTTTCCCTTCCGCATTATATTGTCTCTGACCTATCTAATTGAAGTAATTGCAAGTTTGTTGATTCATAACCTTTGAGTGAATCCATCTCTGTTGAGATCTACAAGAACCACGTTCTTGTTAGGGTTCGGTTCTCTGAACTATACTCAGGTTGTTGTTTGAATATTGATTTGTGAGATCGTTCAAACAACCATATTCAACTAGGTTCACGAAATTTAAAAGTTGGTGGTGTATTTCGGTATCCCCCCCTTTTCAACAAGTCTGAGAACTAATCATTCCAAAACCGAAAACTTCGTATTATGAAAGTTGAAAATTTTCCATGGCTTGTGTACGCGTTCACAGAGCTGTCAATTGGAGTTCAGGAGAAACCCTGAACTCGTATGTATGCGTTCATACAGACCCGCTCGTTCTCAGGAATGCCTTGTGCAACATATGTACGCATTCATGAACGTGTTCACCGTTGAGGTCATTTCATGAGACAATTCAACTTACTCTACCTATACATATATATTATCACGGTTGTGACAAATGCAAAGGCGAAGAATCCTAGAATACCTTCGGATCTTATAAACAACATCTAGACTATTGATATGATAGAATGGTAAGTACAAAATATGGAAAGGAAAAACCTTTCTAACCTTTAGCGAGGACGTTATGGTTTATCAAGTAGTAAGCTCTGGTCTTCGTCTTCAATGGTCTTCGTCTCGATTACCTAAAGCTATCCTAGTCCGAGTTGTAGAGTAAACTTATCAAGGATTGTGTTTTTGTCATCTAAACTTGACAACTGACTTGAGATAGCAATATCAGTGGGTTCAACTGAGCAATGCTCTAACAGTAGTGTTGTCTACGAGTTTTTAAACGAGAGTTAAACGCACACATCAAGACTCAAGGGAGAAGTTGAAGAATTCAAGAAATCAAGATTCATCTAGGTTAGATCTTTATTGTATATCTTTTGAATCCAAATGTAAACTGGTTTTGTCATTAAAATTAACAAAGGGGGAGATTGTTAGGGCATCGTCCGGTTAAACCCACTAGCGTTGGTATGTCAAGCTGGTTGTCAGTTTTAGGTGTCAAAACACAATCTTGATTTAGCCTACTAGAGTTTAGATTTCGAAATTGGGATATAGACAAAGTAGTAGAGACCTTGAAGACGAAGACTGTGAAGACAAAGATGACATCAATTATTCTTCATCGACGAAAGGTTAGTAGGAGTTATGAATTTTAGGGAAATTCTTCTATTCTTTCGAAATAGTCGGCTACTTTAGTAGAGATACTAATAGCGATTGAGATCGTATTCTTGTCTACATAACCATGTGTTATGTTAGTATTTGTTCCCACAAATACTAATGTTACAAGATGCGTGAGATAAATTCGATACCATCTTTCCATAGCAATGGTTTGCTTGCAAATAACTTGTAGGATATGGGTGAATCTAAAGGAGTACTCTTGAGCAAGAGTCCAGTGGATTATAACTGAGGGCGTAATAACACGTGTAAGTACTGGCCCATCCCAGAACTTCCAGCGGATGCAGTTAAACCCTAATTCTGAACAATGGCGGTTCACGAACCGGTTCGTGAACAGTGACTCCGGATTTTACTCCTGAGTTCCAAAACATCAATTTGTACACGTACATGTACGTGAGCCACAAATTCGATGTATCTGGACGAATTTCAGAAGGACGGTTCCCGAACCGTCCACATGGATATTCTCTGGAATTTCACACGGGTTAAACTCTGACTCCGTTATCTCTTAGTTGGACTTGGTTATCACGAAAATATCTTCTGTGGTCCATCTAACAATTCTCAATGTGTCAATAAGATAAAGATTATCTCAGGTCTGTTGGATATCAATCTTGAAGTGTTTTTGAGCTAACAAAACACTTGGCAGATAAATGATAAAGATTTTCAATTGAGATAAATCTAGGTTTCTTTGTGTGCAAGTCAAGTAACGAGTTCATTTTACACGGGCACTTGCTAATATTGTGGAACAAGTAACTAGTTGCTTTATTCCTAAGCAACCTATCTTATTGAGTGCTATAAATAGAGGGTTTCAGAACGAAAACCACAAGCATCAAGCATGCGTGAAGTTTCTCTTTGGAATTGATTGTAAACTCTTTTCACTTAGGTGAAAGCTTGTTGTGGTATAGTCATCCTCTATTAGGTAGCAGTTTCTCCGTGGGATTTACCTAACGACTATAAAGACTTTTCTTGAGAGTTGGTAAGCACAGGTAGGAGATTAAGACCTTAGTGGTTGAAATCGGATTAACCTGTAACCTTGGTTGCCTGATTACGTTCTTGTCTATTCTACGGTCTTTCTCTTTTGCTATAAGGTCATTCAAAAACTGATTCGCAACTACAGGGTTTAAAGGAAGCAACGCAAGGCTGCACGACGTGTTGTAAGACCCAGTTAGCTCCAATTGTATAAGTTTCTTAAGTGATTCTTTTTTACAATTGAGGTAGAGACAAGTTTTGCATTGATTACTAGGTTTTCAGCGTAAGCCCAATCTTGTAAGTAGATTTCCGTATGACCTGGAGCAATCCGAAGGAAGTCACTTTGTGTATGTCAAACTGATAGAGGACAGTTCAAACATACAGTTGATAATTGAGGTTGCAAAGCCGGAATTATTGACACAAGCCTTTAACAGCGGTTAAAGCAACTCCTATGCATGTAAAGGACGTCAGCTGGGGGAATCAAGTGCGTGACGATCTGTGGGAGATCTAGAGACGTAAGGAATGCGACAGTATCCAATTCGCTTGGAGGGGTAGAGTTGGTCTCTGCTACATCCCAGACCGAAGTTTTATAGTGGGCTAGTGTTTGTAGACAGTTTGTACTGTGTGGTGTTCAATCTGGACGAGGTCCCGAGTTTTTTCTACAGGTCGTAGTTTCCTCGTTAAAAAAATCTGTGGTGTCTTTTGTGCTTTACTTTCCGTATTATATTCTCTGATTATATAACTAAAGCATAAACAAGAAGTACGTTATTCATAACTGTCGAGTTGGTCCATAATCCATCCAGGGGATTTGCCAAGCCTTGTCTTGCATTGGCCTGATCACTTGTGATCCGACTCTGGTTATCAGATTTGGATATTGATTTTTGAGATCGTCCATATCTTACCATAAGACTCACGAGCCCAAACGAAAAGTTGGTAGTATTTCGGTACCCCTGCTTTTTCACATTTGACTCCCTTAGAAGCCTACGCACTTGATTCCCCTAGATGACGTCCTTTACAAGCCTAGGAGTTGTTCCACTTCCCTTCGTGAAGACTAGCGCTACCCTGCCTCTAACATGACGCCTGGTTGTACTCAACTGTCATTCAACAAGAATAAGATAGGTGATTTCCTTTAGACTTTAAGTCTAGGTTAATGGAAATCGATATACTGTATAGGGCTTATTGATTTAGCCTAAACAGTTTTACCTCGTAACGCATGACGAACTTAGTATTAAACCCAATTCGTCAATTGTGTTACGAAGCTTCTAGAACTTAAAACACCGAGTGCAGCCTTACGAAGCTTCTATAAAAATTTTGGTCCTTTTTGTTTGAATTGAAACAAATCAATCGACCTAGGATATATGTTCAGGAATATTAATTCCGACCTGTGCTTCACGATCCTCAAGTGAATTCTTTCAAATAGTCGTAGTTCAAGAAAAAGACTTTAAGATGACGACCAACCTTTATGCAAGGATACACAAATGTGTAAAGGATTGGTTTGTATCTTGCAGAAGATCATCTATTTATATTGATCATCAAGGGAAGCTTTGCTTTAAAGGTAAGCAACCTTGAGTGGGGCTCAAGCAAGTTTCCGAACTTAGAAAAGTCCATAGGCTTGCAATGGGGTCCAACTCAATCTTCTTCTAAACCGTTGCTTAAAAACATAAAGGCAGTGAGAAGACTCGCCTTGACCAAATTGAAGGATAGCAAATAGTTAAGCAAGTTTGTCATGCTATGGAGTCCTTGTAAGAATACACGAACATAAAGACCATTGTGGACAAGAGCTCCATGGGCCTTATTGTGAACGAGTTCGAGAATCCATTCACAAAAGGAAAAACCTCTATTTAAAAGTTTTAATCCATGGCTTATATGAATGCGTGCATGAACAGTTTCTCAGAGTTCAGGAGTTTCTGAACTCGCGTATGAACGAGTTCAGGAATTTTCCCTTCCAGCATATGAACGCGTTCATGAACGCGTACGCTCTTCAAGTGAAATTCAAGAACTAGATCTATTCCCACATTCTACTTAGGCATTGGTCACTTAGTCATCTAAATACTAAGAGAACTAGTCTTGATCCTTCGAGATCACTATAAACAATAACATTGACTATTTTATTGATAGAATGGTAAATACAAAACCAAAAGGAAAACCTCTAACCTTTCGATGAGGACGGTAAATATTTCAAGTGTGTAAGCTCCAGTCTTCAATTCAATGGTCTTCGTCTCGAATACCTAACCTATCCTAGTCCGAACTGATATTGTAGACATAATCAAGGATTGAGTTTTCGTCAACTAAACTTGACGACAGACTTGAGATAGCAACACCAGTGGGTTCAACCGAGCAATGCTCTAACAATGTCGTTTTTTATTAAAAACAAAGACTTCTTTTATTGTTAAAATTTTCTTTTATTTTGGTGTCATTTGAAGATTTTTAGAGACGGATGAAGTAAAGTTTTCTTATTAATTTTGTTAGAGCAATGCTTGGTCAAACCTACTAACAGTGGTATGTCAAGTTAGTTGTCAAATTTAGATGCCAAAACACAATTCTTGATTTAGCCTACTAAAGTCAGGTTTCGCATACTGGAATTAAATTAAATAGTTGAGATTTTGAAGATGAAGACCGAAGACCACATGGAGACATCTTTACATCTTCATCAATAAATGTTAGTAGGACGTATGACATTTTTGACTCTTATTATTCTACTTATCTATCATTCGAAACATACTCGACAACTTTGGTATTCATAGTTATTAAGAAGGAATCCTATTGCATGACTCAGAGATGTCTTGTTCGTCTACACAAGTTTACTTCATGTATTTCAAATATAGGATCATATAGTGTGAAAGGTTCTATACGCTTTCCATAACAAGGGTTCGAGAATGTTAACTCTTGGAGAATACTTGAATTATAGCTACTCGAGTAGATAAATTAAGGTTCAAACCAAAATAACTTTTGGTTCACGTACGAAACTCTTGGTTAGCGTACTACATAAATGATCCAGTAACTGAAATCCACTTGCAGTTGTTGTTTCGCGTAACGGGATTGTTTAAATGTTCCTAAACTATAAAGTGCATGTGGTTCGCGAACCTGAACCGTAAGGAACTGAATGACGATTCGGTAAATTTAATCTCTACCACTCACTATCACGTGAACTCGACCATCAATGTTATATTCATATATGGTTCACATCCACCTTATTAATGGTTCATTAAGATGAAATTTCGTATATGGGGTTCTAAGCCGAGAATCATCTTGTAACGAAGAGTTTCATTCTTTCACAATTTTTTTTGAGACCAAACTCTTAAAGTAGTTAAACTCTACCAAACTACTTAGTAATTAAAGTCTTATGGGTTTCCACGTTTGAAAGGTCTCTTGATTACTTAGAGTGCAAGACAAGTAACAGGTCTGTATACACAGTCCACGAACTTGCTTGTATCTCAAGCAATTGTTGCTTTATTCCTAAGCAACCTAACCTTATTGAATGTTATAAATAAAGGACTCCTAGAACGAAAACAACAAGTCACAAGAATCAGGATAATTCTATGAAAACCCCTTACACTTCGGTGTATACATGTTTTTTAAAGAGTCGTCCTCTGTTGGCATATTTCCTTCAGGAATTGGCTTACGACTATTAAAAGACTTCACTCAAGGGTTGTGAAACACACATAAATATTATATTCTAGGTAGTATAAGGCCATGTGATCTAGGTTGCTTGTTCACATTCTTGTCTAATCTAAGGTCCTTTTCTTCTGCAATAAGGCCATTCAAGAATAGTCAATCAACTACAAGATTGACATCAACTACGCAAGCCTGCGTATGCCTAGTAAGTCCCAGTAGTTCCATTAGTGTGAGAATCAAACTAGTTATTGACTTTTGAGGTAGAAAAGAGTTAGGCATCGTTTACGTGTCAGTCCTTATTCATAAAGAGATTTTCATATAACCTTGATCATATCTGAAGGAAGTCATTTTCAGTATTCTTAGTTGGAGGAAGGATTGAGTACAAATGAAAAACCAGGGGTACCGAAAACAACCAACTTTTTGTTTGGGATCGTGAGTCTTATGGTAAGATATGGACGATCTCAAAAATCAATATCCAAATCTGATAACCGGAGTGGGATCACAAGTGATCGGTCCAACTCAAGATAAATCTTGGCAAATCCCCTGGATGGATTATGGACCAACTCGACGGTTATTAATAACGTACTTCTTGTGTTTGCTTTAATTATATAACCAGAGCATATAATGCGGAAAGTAGAGCACAAAAGACACCAGAGATTTTTTTAACGAGGAAACTACGACCTATAGAAAAACCTCGGGACCTCTTCCAGATTGAACACCACATAATACTAACTGTCTACAAACACTAGCCTACTATAAGACTTCGGTCTGGGATGTATCAGAGACCAAATCAAGCCCTCCAAGTGAATTGGCTATTGTCGCACTCCTTACGTCTCTAGATCTCCCACAGATCGTCATGAACTTGATTACCCTAGGTGACGTCTGTTCCAGGCCTAGGAGTTGCTTTAACCACTGTTAAAGACTTGTGTTAATAATTCCAGCTTTGCAACCTCAATTAGCAACTGTATGTTTGAACTGTCCTCTTCAGGTTGACATACACAAAGTGACTTCCTTCGTATTGCTCCAGGTCATATGGAAATCTACTTACAAGCGGGGGCTGACAAGTAAACCGAGTAAACTATGCCCAACATGTTTCTACCTCAGTTGTAAAAAGAATCACTTAAGAAACTTATACAACTGAAGCTAACTAGGTCTTACAACACTGAGTGCAGCCGTGCGTTACTTCCTTTCAACCTTGTATGTAACGTATCCGTTCTTGAATAACCTTATTGCAGAAGAGAAGGACTATAGAATAGACAAGAACGTGATCAGGTTACCAAGGTTACAGGTTAATCCGATAACAACCACAGAGGTACGTCAGGTTCTACCTGTGCTTCCCAACTCTCAAGAGAAGTCTTTATAGTCGTTAGGTAAATCCCACAGAGGAACTACTACCTAATAGAGGATGACTATACCACAACAAGCTTACACCTAAGTGTAAAGAGTTTAGGATCAATTCCACAAGATAAACTTCACGTATGCTTGATGCTTGTGGTTTTCGTTCTTTAACCCTCTATTTATAGCAGTCAATAAGATAGGTTGCTTAGGAATAAAGAAACTAGTTTCTTAACCTACAAGTTAGCAAGTGCCCGTGTAAACGAACCCTTTACTTAGCTTGCACACAAAGAAACCCTAGATTTATCTCAATTGGAAATCTTTAAACATTTATCTGCCAAGTGTTTTGTTAACTCAAAATCACGTCAAGATAGAGATCCAACAGACCAGAGATAATCTTTATCTTATTGACACATTGAGATTCGTTAGATGGACCACAATAGATATTCTGATAAGCACAAGTCCAACTAAGAGATAAAGGAGTCAGAAGTTTAACCCGCGTGAAATTCCAGAAGAATGTCCACGTGGACGGTTCGGGAGCCGTCCTTTTGAATTCCGGCCAAATTCATCGAATCTGTGGTTCACGTACATGTACATGTACAAATTGATGTTTTGGAACTCAGGAGGAGTCACTGTTCACGAACCGGTTCGTGAACCGTCGTTGTTCAGAATTAGGGTTTAACTGGATCCGCTGGAAGTTCTGGACTGGGCCAATACTTACACGTGTTATTACGTCCTCAGTTATAATCCACTGGACTCTGCTCTAGAGTACTCCTTTAGATTCATCCGTTTCCTACATGTGATTTGCAAGCAAACCAATGCAATAGAAAGGGCATCGAATCTATCTCATGCATCTTGTAACCTTATTATTGTGGGAACAAATACTAACATAACTCATGGTTATGTAGACAAAAATACAAAATCGCAATCGCTATAACACTACTAAAGTAGCCGACTATTGCGAAAGATAAAATAAGTAGAATAAAAGAATTTCCATAAAAGTCATAACTCCTACTAACCTTTTGTCGATGAAGAATATTCGATGTCTTTTTTATATGCACTGTCTTCGTCTTCAAGGTCTCTACTACTTTGTCTATATCCCAATTCCGAAATCTAAACTCTAGTAGGCTAGAATTGTGTTTTGACACCTAAAACTGACAACCAGCTTGACATACCAACGCTAGTGGGTTTGACCGGACAATGCCCTAAC
>JAJJMA010021664.1:0-28063 GCA_023529015.1 Papaver nudicaule | reverse complement strand
ACCAATTTACATATGGATTCAAAAGATATACAATAAAGATCTAACCCGGATGTATCTTGATTTCTTGAATTCTTCAACTTCTCCTTTATGTCTTCTTGTGTTCGTTTAACTCATGTTGATGAATTCATAGACAACACTACAACATATCCAGCTCAAACAACCACAAAGGTACGCTAGAGCTTACATGGGTTAATATGCTAATCCCACATGTTGTTTGTGCAGTGAGTAAGAATCAGAGCAACTTTAAAGTCTGTGTACCAAAACATATAAAGTGATTCTACTCATTCTTGATACAAAGCTCCCCCTTAATCTTTATACCTCTTTCTACCAGATTGGTATGAAGCCCAATATTTACTCCCCCTTACTTGATACTTTCGAGAAAGTACATAAGTAAGCAATACGGTGTTCTCCCCCTATGGTTATGAACCACAAGAACAAGAAACCATATGTATTCTCCCCCTATTTGTCACAAAAATATGAAACTAGTTGAGACTTAGGGTTTCAAGCCTATAGAGATAGTCAAGTCAAGGATGTACTCGCATATTAAGTTTAAGTGACATAACTAGGAAATCAGAACGAGGATTTCAAAGTTTATTCATCTCTGGAGAAATATAGATATACTTTCCTCCTAATATTCCACATCCACGCTCCCCAAAAATATTTGTTATTAAGCGCAAACTCAATTAAGAACTCTCCTCCATGTGGTGTTATTCAATAAAGAACAACTACAAAGCCTAACTTGGACAAACAATTTAATGTATCCAGTTTTCTTTGTTTACAATCTTCCTTAGCCAATTTTTTGAAAAGAGTATATGATTTTTGAGCTTATGGAAACCCTAAAAATCATATAATCAAAAGTTTCTTGATCGCGAGAAAAAACATAACTTTTTGTAATTGACATAATTTTGCATCACTACCGAGGTAATGGAAAAAGCTATGTATTGCAATAAAATTGAGGTAGACAAATCAAGTATTGCAATCATCATTAATAATTATCTAAAAAGAACTTTTATTAGTGAAATAAAGTAGTACATGCTGAAAAACTTTAAAAAGCATGAAAAGGCAAACTACTTTTAGATATAGTTTATATTCCTTAGGCAAAAGTAAGAACAAGTTCTCACAAGGAATCAACTATTCTAATCTACTACAAAAGAGAAATCTAAACAAAAAGGTGTAGTCTTCCAACTTTATTCAGAATTGCTACTGGAAGCCTGGCCATCATTCTTGGCTCCAAAAACTTCACAAAACTTGTTGTCAGCAAGTTTGTTGATTTGTGATTTCATGAGAGCTAGCTTATTATTTACTGCTTCCATCTGGGACTTAAGCAATACATTCTTTCTTGTAGTAGCCATGGTATTGACTTTCATAGTTTCAAAGTCTACCAAGAATCGCCAGACAATATCAGCTGATATATGTACATCTTGATCTAATTTCTTATATTCATATGCATGAAAGGAATAGATCCAAGCCTGATGTTCATGAAAGTCAAGGCATTCTTTCTTTTCTTCCAGAGTCTCTTCTTTCCTTTCCTTCTCTTCTGAGCACTTGGAATGCTATACTTCTCCATTTTTAAGATGAGATAGCAGAGAAAATACTTGAATGATTATTTCTCAAGTATTGTGGTATTTATATAAGAAAACCAAGAAAGGATTAACTCAAATATCTCACACAATTTTGCACACCCAGAGTCCCTTAGGGTTGGTGTACGTGTTTTAGAAAACAGTAACGTGATCTATTTTTGAGATTTGAGTGACCCTTTTCGCAGATAAACTTTATTTTCCCGGATTTGAGTTTTTTGTACAAAAAAACACTCACCGACGGTTCAGGAACCGGTAAAAGTTAATCCTTCTTTGAACTCGTCAGCCCCGTGGGCTTGGTGTTTTTATGGGAGCCCATACGTTCCTCAATCTGGTTTTGACATAACCATCATTGATCACTCAAGTGCCTATTCTGAGTGGTACTAATCATCATCAGGGTTTTTCATCCCTGATCAATATTCCCTTATCCTTCAGTACTAAGCTAAGAAAATTGTTTTCAACACTTAATTTTGAGTGTTGTGGTGAGTATTGGGATATTCACCTGATCTAAACCTTCGTTTAGACCTCCTCGATTGTATTCCTCCAAAGTTATCATAGAAGTTAATATCATCAAGATATGGCTCTATATCTGATGATCCTCTAGACAATTTTGTAGCCCCAAGAACCTGTTTTCAAGGTTTTTGTTTAGCATAGTATATCCTGACAACATCTTGTTCATATTATTCAGGCTTATTAGTTCATTGGAGAATCAATGTTGATTGCTCTCAGAGTTTTATCTTTTAGGAATCCACCTCTTAGTGGTCATGGATGAGAAAGGCATCCTGTTCCACATTCCTGAGGTTTTTTTCTTTTAGAGTATGGAATAGCTCTACTATGGATTTCAATCATAGGTGAGGACCTTCTCTTAATTGGCATATTCCTCGTCCCTGAATATGACTTAGAGAGTTCAGACACATTTTTTAGAACAAGATTTAATGTGTGCTGGAGTTGAGCAACTCGTATTGTCCTCCTTTGGCTATTGCATTCAGTCTGAAGGTGTCCTTTTCTTTTACAGAAACTACATGATTTCACATGTTTTTTTACCTTCATTAAAACTCCTTTTGTGGGTACTGTTATCATCAGAATGATGAGAGAAATTAGTCACCTTATCAGAGATGTGAGAAGATGTCACCTTCTTTCCAACAATTTTTCCACGACGAGTTCTTGATGTCCTTTATGACTGACTTTCTTTGTGTTTTTCAGAGATTGATTTGAGCTGATCAATTTCTCCCATTAACTCTTCTATTTTTTCACGAGCAATCACAAGTTCAGACTTTTCAGTCTCTGATTTGGAGGGGTTATGAGGATTATCACTTTTCGGTGTTGAGTCAGATGAATGACCTTTCCTCTTTAGTAGTGAGATCTTTGTGGTTAGAGACATAACCAAAGATTCTTATTCATTAACTTTATCCAAAAGACAATTTACTTTGGCCTTCAGTCGTGAGATTTCAGAAGCCTGAAATTTCATGCACCTAATGAGCCCACTGCTTTCCTTAGCTGCATCTCTTTCAAGATCTAAATTAGAATCGTCTGATAGAATGAAAGAGTAAGGATTATCACTCAATTTGACAACCTCAGTTGGTTGTTCTCCACAAGTTGGTGTTGTACCAGTTGTGTATGAGTGTGTTGGAGTGGTGTCCTCTGGTGTAGAGTTAGTTCTTGGATCCATAGTCACGAACCTCGATAAACACAGGCAGTTACGCCTTTTAATGTGTTTACCGGCTCTGATACCAATTGAAAAAGCAGGGGTACCGAAATACAACCAACTTTTCGTTTGGGCTCGTGAGTCTTATGGTAAGATATGGACGATCTCAAAAACCAATATCCAAATCTGAGTGGGATCACAAGTGATCTGTCCAACTCAAGATAAATCTTTGCAAATCCGAAAGATTTGCAAAGATATGGGTTACTGTTGTTTCCTTATAAGTGTATTTGGAATCCGAAAATTCCACAGAAGGTGGTGTTCTTTGTTTGGACCTTATGCTATAATGCATCTCTGACTGTTGATACTTATAGAAACTCATTCATGATGAGCTGTTGTTTACTATGTAAGAAAGATGCAGAAACAAATCATCATCATATGCAAGTAATTGCTGAAAGTAGCCTACTTACACTAATTATTACCATAACTGACTAATGACTTCGAAAAATGACTAATCCCCTCTCATTTTGAACAAATAGTCATAGTTATCTTCGTATTTATGAGAATGCCATCATGGAGGTGCACAATATCTCAATTTCTTGTATTGTGCAGCCAATACTCTTAGCCATCCCCGACCCAACCACTATCACCTAGCCAAACACCATCCAACCATCACCACCTTTTCAGCTCATCACCTTACTTGGTGAATGGGAGAAACAGAGGCAAACCATCCCTTTTATCTTCTACCTCACCTCTCTCGCTCTCTCCCAAGAACTCTGAGAAACTTAGCTTGATTTGTCTGCTCAGAAAAATAAACAACCAAAGAACCCAGGATTTTTTATTCTCCCACGAATCATCATAGAAGGTCGGAAGATCAAAACCCTTTGTTTCCAGAATCCTCAGGTACAAACCCTTTCCTTCTCTCTTGATCTTGATTTCGATTTCTCTGTTATTAGTATTTCAATCATGATAATTTTTATGTTGCTTAAGAAAGTTGAAATTTTTATGTTTGATTATATCAAAGATCTGGCAACTTTAAGAAATGGGTTTTCGATGAAATAATTTCTAGATTTTTAGTTCTTCCTGGTTTCCGGAATGACTGAAGGAAGTTTGGTGAATAACTAGTAGTTTTCTGTACATTGATTTGGCAAATAAAATTGAGGGTTAATTAAAATTGAAGGAAGTTTGGTGAAAAACATTGATTTGGAGAAATTAGGTCAATTAGATTCTGTGAAACTATTTGAGCGTACATTAGTTTGATTGTTGTTCATGTGATTGATTTTCTGAAACTTGTCTTAAATCCTGCAGACATACTGTTTTTCCTATTGCTTGGTGTTCTGTGGAATTTGTATGATGTAATTGTACATAGTTCATTTAGGTTGAAAGGACCGGTGTTATATTGATTTGTAGTTTGTGTTGAGCAGTTTGCTCATCAATGGCATCTGGGCCGAAAGAATCTCCTTCAAACAATCCGGGTCTTCATTCAACTCCAGATGAAGCCACTAAAAGATACTTTATGCAACAAACTGTAAATTCCCTCACTATGATATATTCTATTTCCAGTTGCATACATTACCGTATATTCAGCAGAATTGATGATTTTGATTTGGGTTCTTTTGTTTCAGATGTTTATAATTAAAGATCCCAAAATCAGCCTTGATTTCTACTCTCGTGTGTTGGGAATGTCGTAAGTTAATTTTTTCATCCACTGTATATTTGAGTGTTGAAGGGTGGTAAGTGGGAGAATCAATGCTTACTTCATTGTTTATATTTTCTTGATTATGTTAGGTTACTCAAAAGATTGGACTTCCCGGAAATGAAGTTTAGCTTGTATTTTATGGGATATGAGGTAAATCCTTGAATTGTTTTCGATGGAAATGCTGTTTGCAACTATAATCTATTTGCAATTGTGTAACATTATTTGGGTCTCTGGTTCAGAAAGTGGAGACGGCTCCGACTGATCCCTCAGAACGAACAGTGTGGACATTCGCTCAAAAGGCTACAATTGAGCTTACACAGTAAGTGGGGAATTTAGTTCTCATATCTGCTGTTATTTGAAACGAAAAAAGAATTATTTATTTTGGTAAATTTCACGGAGCACAATCTTACAGTCTTCTATTCTATACAGTAATTGGGGTACTGAAAGTGATCCCGAGTTTAAAGGATACCACAATGGGAATTCTGATCCTCGTGGCTTTGGTATGCACCTCTCAAATGCTCAATTAAAATTTTGAAGCTAAACATTGTAATTCTGAAAGGTCATATTTTTGTTATATGAATGCTCTAAATGCAAGTAGTTTGGTCTGTGAAAAGTTGGCGACTAAGACCACGCGGTGTTAAATTCACAACATATCCACACTTATGAGTATTAAAATTTATAAGAAAGAAAAGGTTTGCACTGTGAGCTTTCCTTTTTATGTGTCTGCTTTGCACTTTCCAGTTTGTTCCCTTTTTATGTGCAGCTACAAACTAGCGACAATTTGACAACTATATCATCGTGCACTTCTTAATACGCAAAAGATATTGTGATTCCTTGCAGTAAGCTTAAATCCACATCGTACAAGGGGTTTGAAGCCAATACTACTCAGTTTGGGTCATTGCGAATCTAAAATTTTCCTTCATCTATTTTAGTGTTCATGTGAATAATTTTTGGCAGTGTAATAATTCCCTCTTCTGTTTCCTTTTCGCAGTGTATGGTTCCATAGGTCCTTGGAGCTGATGACTGGATATATTAGTTGTGGTAAGCATAGACCATGAATGCATTATGTTCACATAAAATACAGTTCATGTAGCTGTGGATATATTAACTGTGGTAAGTCAGGATTTTATGTAGAAGTAGGATTCACACGATGCAATTAGAAGATTTATGTGTGGCTCACACTGAATGAAGCTGTTCAAGATGGCTTTGTATCAGGCTTTGGGAAAAAACTTAGCTCTAACTTAGATGCATATCTTTCTGAGTAAGGATGCATTTGTTTTTGAACTAATCAAAAGGAATTTACTTTTAGCATGATGCTGAAATATGTTGATTAGATCTTCTGCAAATCCATACCATACGTCAACCTCTGTCTAGATCACTGTTTTGCTACTGACACCAAATAGTGGGGCCAAGATGGAAAACCCAAAATAGAAAATACCAAGATGGAGAAAGGTTTTCCTTTTTTTAGTGTTTTCTCCTTATCTGTGTTATTTCGCTAGACGTGGTTGCTTCTTTTACAGCTGTGAAGATAGATAAGGTTCTAGTGATAAGTTGGGATTCAGTCACCTGTAAGGCTGTAAGTATGTAAATCGTATCTTAATTTTCTTGGAGAAAGTATAAATAACTCTAGTGTTCTATGTGAATTACTGCAGATTACACAACATGAATCTAAGGCTGGTGTCATGTGCCTGATAGTTGGTGGTGGTAGAGCGACAGAAGATTCTGATTCAAGAGGAGCTGTTATAGTCGGGGTTCGAACTCTTAGTGAAGGAGGTCGTGTTGGCAACTTTTCAAGGGAGCAGGTATGCTTTTGGCGACCTAATGTTGCAGACATCTTTTTTGAATAGTAGTATCAAACTGTACAAGTTATCCATTTTGCTTTGGCTATCTCTTTATTTGACATGCTACATGCTGCTTGCCTAATGTTTTGTGTTTTCCGGATGCTGAATAGATGAGATATTTCTTATCGAACTACATTTAGTTACTGTTTTCAAGTCCTATTCAACATGAATTTTCTGCACTCATTAGTAGAAAGGATCACGTTGGAGCCAAATAGCAAAGTAGGCCTTTCATTTTTATTTTCTAAAGAAATGCATTGAAATAACAAGTTCTCACCTCCCTCGGATGCTCTTTAGTTTTTAATTAAAGGTCAAACACAAAATCGGTGTTTTGGTTGAAAAGAGATTAGGATCTCAGTCGTCTTCACCGGGCAGTGGCATTTTCTGTGGTTGCTCTAATCACCTTATACATAACCCCTTACTTATTCTTGTGCACACTAAACACTGCACACTGGTAGGATGTGAATTTACTAGTTAAAATTTGTGATCTCGTCTATATTTTACAGTGTCACCAAAGTGTAGCGTTTGTTGGAATGGACAGGCTCGTAAGAATGGTGCACAAAATGCAACACTGTAAAATGTAAGTTTTCTGATCTGTACTGTTGTTTGTGTCATGATTTTGTCTTCATTTAGGTAAGTTCAATATCTAAGGCACTAGGTATTACTACTGCGCCACAGGGTAAACTCAAAAGTTTCATCTTTTGATATTGGTTTAGGATTTCTTCTTGTAATTTACTTATCTTAACTTGTATGAATAGGTTGTTAAGGTATAGAGAAAATCTTGTGGACATGTTCCCGTTCCCACCCCCTCCCCCCTCTCTTTGTTGTTTGGATCTTGTGAAAACGCATATTGCTCCTTTTTTAATTCCACTTCAAGTTTATTTTCACAAAGAGGTTAGGAAGGCTGCTGTTTCAGGTATTAGCATGACCCATTATGTCTTCGTCTTTAGTGTCTTTTTTACTGGTTTAGTTTGGAGAGAATTTTATATATGTAAGCCTTGTGGAGTCCTAATTTTTCTTGAAGTTTTATTCTTAAATTGTATATATTCTGTATTTCAGCTATGCTGAGCTCCTACGGTCAGCTGAATTAGCTGTAGAGAAGGGGCAAGCTCAAGGTCGTAATGAGACCTATGTTAAGCTATTATCTGATTACATTGTACCAGCCTTGGTGGAAGCTCTTCACAAGGTCAGCTTACTGTTCTATGTTACAGTTGTAACACTTTTGACCCTGTTGGTCCACTGCCTTGCTTTTTCTTTTCACTTGGCTGTTATCAGTTGGTTATGCAAGTTTAGGTGAATTGCAAAGGGTTTCGCATGCAAGTATGTTGGATGCATTAAATGATTGTGTACAGGTATGTTGTATCCGTTGTCGTATCCGTTTTTGATCAAGCATCATAGAACTTAAATGAAAATTGACAGTTCTGCTCTCAAAATTTGTTTATGCATCATTTACGCTATGTTGGTTGGTCGGGAACTTAATAAGCAAACAAAATAAAATCTATAATCCCTGAAAACCTCACCAGTGTCCCATGACATGTTATAAATAATCTTCTCTGCAATTTTAATCATTTTCCTACCACGGTGAGCAGAAATTCTTAGCTTAACGCGGAAGGGAAAAAATTGTATTTTTGAGAAGAATATTTAGAATCTATCATGCAGGTATTTTGGGCATTTCTCGGATTATGGAATTTTAGTTGGTTTGGGTGCTGATAGGGAGGAGAAATTTATACTGGTTGGTTTGCAGTTGGTTTTGATGATTTCGGCACTTGAGTTTCAAAGCTAGCAGAGGAATCTAGTGGTGCACCATTGTTCACCAAAACAGAGTCCGTAAAAGGAAGTTCAGAACTGAGATGAATCAACTGAACATGGACTAAAAAGAGATGACAAGTGATTTAACATAAAATATGAACATCGGGGTAATAAAGAACTGTCACAGACAACAATATAAGAAGCAAATTATCACCTTAGCCAAGCATGGTCATCATTCATGCTCTCCTTAGGTGCTCACGCTATCATTGGCTGGGGCAGAAGTGAAAAGAACTGGTCCATAGATGAATGCTCTTTTGGAAGTATATGAAACTGGCAACTAGGGCAGCAGCTTGATCCAAAAATTTCACTTTCACTACATGTGTCAGAACTCCCAAGCTTCAGTCTTAAACTTTTGAAGTCTGAATTAGTCAGTGGACTGGAGTAGATAGGGCAGAGAAACTCAGATGGCATGGACTCATAATCATATTTTAAATGTTGCTCTTCCAGCGACGCCATCGTGATGGCAAATGACTGTGAATGGAGTCTTTGCTTTCTTCTGGTAGCCTATTGAAATGAAATGGACTGAGCTTTTCTGCTGTTCTAACAATGGTGCGTTCACGTCCAGGGTTTTCTTCCTGCAGAAAAGTTAGAGGAACATACTGAGATCTCGCATCACGCATCAATGTACCGCATACCTGCTGGTAAAGAATAACCTTGTCCCTGGTAAAAAGAACAAACGACATGTGTGACTAGATCTCAAGCTCTACTCATCGGTCATGATACAATCGCTACTTATGATTTCAAAAGGAAACGTTGAACTATTAAAGGAAGTGAAAAGCTGTTTCATACTAAATCTTAATTCCCGACAAAACGATCTTCAGAATTTGGAATAGTTCAAAAATTTCCTGCATTTTCATCTTATCAAGACTTTTATTCTACCAATAATTGAAAAGCCAAATGAAGAAACTAACCTACACGGCTAAACTGTCAAAATAGAGTTTCTTGAAAGGAAAAATCAAAAAAGACTTTAACATCACTCGTATTGATCTAACACTATATATACCATAAGATTGAAAACATACTTTCCTAGTCGCTGAAAGAATATGGCAGGCTATGGATGATGTGTATGATCCTAGGACTACAACCAATCCAAGGCGCACTTCTGTGAGGCATTTTACCAAACAACGATGGAGCATTATACAGAAATGTTAAGGGTTTTTTACATTTATGTCCCATTTTTTTTATTTGTTTACATATCAGTCCCGTTTTATTAGAAACTTACAAATTAGTACCGTTACACAAAATTCCATCCAGTTACAAGTTAACTGGCGTTAACTGACAGGTGGCAGATTTAGGGCCATTTGAGATTACCCATATACCCTCCAGTCAAACTAGTCAGCCCAACTTACCATTCTGGTTACATTCCAGACTACCTGGAATACTGTAGAACCCTAGAAAGAGTAGAACCAAAGAATTTAAAAACTTCAACTGCAAGTGCAACGTGATAAAATTCCAAAAATATTAAAACTATTATCCATTAATAAATTCCAACTAAAGATCCAAAACTGAGAAGCATCCAAAATAAAAGCTTGGGAAGATAATACCCAAACTCTTTAGTCAGAAACTAGACTAAAACATAAACAAACATCAAATGCAAGAAGCAGTATAGGTCTGGCTTCAAAAGTAAAAGCAAAGGGAAAACAACCTAATCCAAACTATGTCCTCCACTGAAAACACAATACTCTTGAGTAGATTTCTTTGGCTTCTTAGTTGCAGGCATAGTTCCACCAGAACTTCCAGCTTGTGATGACTGGGCTTGAGAAGTATGTCCATCAGCTTCAGCTCTAGTCCTCTTCCTTGAATTGGAACCAACTGCACCTCCAGCACAGGTTGTCTTGTTGTGACCAGGAAGCTTGCAGATGCTGCAACACCTGGCTTTCTTCTCATATATGGTCTCATCATAGGCCCTCCTTCTGTTCCTTCTAGGCCTCCCTGGTTTCCTAACCAGTAGCGGAGGAACAGTAACTGTTCCCGGCTGCATAAGAGATATGCAATCTATGTTAATATTGCATATATTAAGAGAATATAACCAAAGGAAGGTTGGCAAGCTAATTTGCATATTGATCACAATCAAGAAGATAAAATGAAAGCATAAAATCACAAACTAAAAAGTATTAAATCCAACAATATTTAAGATTTTCCAAACATGTAAATGTGAACATACTATCTGCATACAAAGAAGACTTCTGTCCAGTAAGCTACAGGCACTAGTTAAGAGCATGCAAGCATATATAGTTAAAGAGCAAGAAAAAGACCTCTTCCCAGTCCTCAGGCCCTTCCAATGGTACCATATCAGGAGCATAGGTTGACCTATAGTTATTCACTGAGTAGTAGCTGGCACAATAGCTGTAAAAAGATGCAAAAACAAAAACAGGTTAACATCTTTTTGATAAGATAAAGAATCATTGTTAAAACTAATTAAAACTAAATATGTGTTTGAACACTTACTCAACCCAATTGGGTCTGATTTGCTGTAGCGCACAGACTGCGTGTTGGCATGGGAAACCCCTTAATTGCCACTGCACACAGCTACACGTGCGCTTCTCAACGTCAACAGTAAAGATTGTATTGTGCACACTGGTAACTTCGTAAAGCTTCCCATCTACAGCTCCTCCTACTTTGTATTCTCCAGTACTCTTTAACATCTTCTTCAATAATTTCTTGGCAGTAGGTACCAAATCATTAGAATCCCAACCAATACAGGCATTTCTTCGCTTGTAGAATAACCCCATCACCAGCTGGCCATACATTGAAACCAACTTGCAGACCGGTTTCTCCCTAATGTTGCTTATCATGTTGTTGAAACTTTCAGAAAAATTGTTGCTCAAGTGTTCACATGAGCTCCGGTGGTCGAAGAAGGCCCTAGACCAGCTTTTAGGATCCTCACTCATCAAATACTCACAAGCATTCACATTCTCTGACATCATACTATCCATGTGTGCCTGTAATTGAAACATAAGTGTATACGCATTTGATTTCATGCATTGGCAAACCAAGAATCATAAGATTTCATTCGTTCATCTACAAACTATCTCTATTAATGACAGACTCAAAGCAAATTCAGATACTCAAGACTGCATGAATAGTCAGCACAAAGGTTAATGAAAAACCATACCTGAAAGTGTTTAGCTTTATAAGCTCTTGCAGCATTCCAGAACAAAGTGTGAAGCTTAGAGCCCTTAAAGTGCTTTTTGAAGTTAGCATACATATGCCTGTCATCAGTTACAGAGTTAGTATATAACATCATATAGTACATATTGTAATATTAAATTACTAAGGTTAGTTTCTTACCTAAAACAGAATCTATGTGTTGAAGTTGGGAACAACGTCTTAACAGCTTCTCTCAAACCCTTTTGCCTGTCTGAGATGAAGCTGATTGGCTCAACTGGATGATCGGTCAATCTAGGTTTGAGTTGTTCCAAAAACAAGAACCAATTGGCCGCACACTCACTTCTGCAAACCATAATCCCTAGTGGTACCAGTCCATTCTGACCATCTAGAGCAGTGGCTGATAGTAGGCAGCCACCATACTTTCCCTTCAGAAAACATCCATCCAGGCCAACAATATTTCTACATCCATTGGCAAAAGCTCTCATTGGTGCATCAAAAGAAATGGTGACAGATTCAAAGCAGTTGTCTTTCCTGCAAAAAGAAACAAGAGAAGTTAATACTAACATCAAAACGTCTACAACAGCAATAAAGACCACATAACAGACATGAACATTTAAAAATTACCTGCTATAAGTGAAGTTAGCAATGGATCTTGGATTGGTCCTTTTGATCATCTCACACAGACTTGGTACGAGCTTGAAGCTCTCGTCAAAGCTGCCATTGATTTTTTCCAGAACACAATTTCTAGCCTTCCATGCAACGTGATACGGAATCAGCGTGTTGTGGCTTCTCCAAAACTCTGTAGCAATCTCACTAGGTTTGGGCACAGTCTTGCCGTGTGATTCTCTTAGCTTCTCAATCACATGCTCAGCTACGAACTTCGGATTTGCACATGCATTCCTCCCGTAAGGATCTCCCATACAAGTGTGATGCAAATGAACGTCCCTTATGCTCCAAGTTGGCTCACCAGGGATTCTCCTAGCAGATACAAACCAAGGACACAAAATGGGTTCTCCAAAACCTTTGCAAACAACCTTGATCCTAATATAATCGCTCTTTTGTAACTTGTATACTGTCCTAGTTGACACGCATACTTTCTGAGATGTCTCTGGAAAGCTTTCTTATCAGGAAATTCCATGCCTTCTACCATTGTATCTTCAGCTACAATTTGTTCATCATGCTCTGGTTCAGGAAATAGCTCAGGATCCACCAAATCCGCAGCAAAGAAATCCTCGAAATCACTGTCGGTCAATAATGGCCCATTACCAAGATTCCTTACTGGTCCATTATCAACGAATCTTACTTCGTCATTTGGCAAAGGCTTATCCACCATTTCAGGACCATACTCATCTTCTTGTTCATTATCCAATTCATTTGTTTTGTTTTCATCAATCCAAGCATCGATCAGTGGTGCATGGACTTCTTTGACCACTACATCATATTACAACCAACAAGGGAAAGTAAGTTTCTCCACCGATATCACGTAAAAACAATTAAACCACAAAATATGTAGGAAAACATTACCTTCAGCTTCATCATCCGTCTCCAACAACTGATCATAGTTGTCGTCTGCATGTTCAGACACACACAAAATGATTCAATTCACACTGTTGTTCAAATTGAAAACTGAAAACAAGGAAGTTGTATTGAATTCTGAAAATTTAACATAAAAACATTACCTTCGTTTTCTTTGTCGCTATCATCCTCGGGACCACTGCTTTTCATACTAAAATTCTGCAAAAACTCACTCCAATCTTCATCATCTTCACGCTCACTGTACATGAGTGGTTGGCTCCATGGCTGGTCTTCAGGATGGCAGTCATCGGCGTCAACATTCTCAAGGTGCAACACTTGTTCCTTCGTAGCATTGACTGCTTCTTCAACATCATCAACTTTAATTGAGGCTTTTTTCCAGAATTCAGAATCTATTGAATCATCATCCAAATTAACAATGCATTGACTGCTTTGAGTTGGCTGAATAAACCCCCCTTCGAAGTCCAGTACCAATTTTCTGACACATTCAGTCATATTGTTCTTAGCTTTTTCTGGGAGTAATCGTTTCCCTGGCTGGTTTAGAAGCCAACTTCTTAGGTGTGGAATATCTAATTAGTGGATTACAAACCACTGAAGTCGACTTGACATCCCTGCTACATTACAAAAGGTAACACATTAGCCTTATAAGTCACTCATGGCTACCAAACAGACAAATCAGAAAAACAGAAAAACAGAAAAATAGACAAAACAGAAAAATGTAATGTTGCAGAAGTAAATTATCAAGCAATCCTGGACCTTAACAGTATATAAACTCAACAACAAAAAAATCTAATAGACCATTTCATAAACCTAACAAAACACAAATCATATCAGAAACATTTGCTACAACAAGACCCGAAATTGAAAAATCTAATTTTTCATAGAGTTGCAAAAGCTTATCATTTTACAAACATAATTCATATCAGATTCACTAACAACATGCATATCTCTCAAACCAATCACTCAAACTCGAACAGTAGACTCTATCCAAGTTATAATAGAACTCTTTTATCTTTAAAAACGATCATGGCCTGGGATCTAAATTTTTGGACCTAACTAATCTGTACTCACATATTCCAAGGAAAACTACAAGCTAATATCAGTACAGTATGATGAACATCACATATACAATACATAAATGATAGATTATTGTCATAGACACACATCATTTGACATTTGGGTAATGTCATAAATAGTCCAACCATGATCACATTTAACTCAAGTTCTCTACGCTTCAGCAAATTAGATTTTCTCAAAATGGAACAGATGTACAATCATTTCCTAAAGGCATTTCTATCGAAAAAAAAGTCAAATTAGGCTGCTGCACAAACATGGATGATTAACACGCCTAACCATCATAAAAAGGAGAACACCAAAAGCTACTAAGTTGACTGTCTATCACGATGATCATACTCAAAAACAGAATCAGCCATGTTCTCACTCAAACTAGAAAACATTTGATACTTACATTTAATATTACTGAGCTGAGTTGTATAGAAAGTAAAGTTGGACAACACAAGCATATCATCTTCACTAACAGTAACAACTCAACAAAAACCTAATAGACCATTACATGAACCTATGAAAACATAGATCATTTCAATAACATTTGCTACAACAGCTATACAGACCCGAAACTGAAAACTGTAATTTTTCATCGATTTACAAAACCCCAAACTAAAATCCTAATTTCAAAATCCAATTTCATAATTGATGTAACAAAGTCCTAAACCAAAATCCAATTTTTCAGAATCGATAAAAAAAAAAAAAACTGATTGTAAATTGAGTACAAAAAACCCAAATTGAAAAATAAAAAAACATCTATAGAATCAAAACAGTTATACAAATTAAGGGTACGTGATTTTATACCTGTTTGCAATTGCAGCTATCTTCTTGTTCAGAGTTTCATCACCAACCATAAGCTCCATCTTCTTCTTCTCCATTCAACAAAAATGAATATCTCACTCAGAAATTAGTTAGGGTTTCAACCACTGTTGCTTTATCTGTTTGTTTTAGGATGGAATGAAAAACCCAAAACCTAGTTTCTTTATATACAGGTGATAAAATAACCATATGATTGAAACCCTAACTAATTTCTGGCGGGAATTGCAGCGATAAGGATACATAAGTGCGGGAAATCAAGAGATAAGGATAGATTTGTTATGTAGTTGCAGATTTTGCCTATATCCCCGTAAGAAATTTCAGCTTTCTCTCCGCTGCCGCAATCTTCTCAACCACGGTGTGTTTTTCTGTTATCAGTTCTTCAAAGTTTTGACTAATAGAAAACGATGGAAGGCTATATGCGTCTTTTTTCAGTAATGAACCTTACACCTGTTTCTCCCCCTGGACGTGTCTTTCAACCTCTCACCTTGGTCCCACTTACTAACCGTGATCCGCCGTTAACTCTTGACGGTGGGATAATTTTTATAATGTTTGAAAAAAACGGGATAAATGGATATATCGGGTCCATAAATTAGGACAAAAATGACTATTTCCCAAATGTTAAGTGTTTCAATCTCCCAAATGCAAAATCAAAACTAAAAAATTACTATAAAAATTGGAACTCTACCAATCACATAGCGTATCAGAAATTTTGAGAAAGTTGTTTTTAAGATCGACCAAAGCCTAATTGTTACATTAATCAGCAGATCTCATAATCTAGAGAAGCATGAATCTAAACATAAAATCAAAAGCCTACACTCAAATCAAAACGAAAAACCTACAAAATCATAATAACTGAGGATATATCTCATACAAAGATAAAGCTTACTAACTTGTAAATCGGGTTATTTTTTTACTTCTTCTTCAGTGGTTTATCTTCTTCAATTGTTATGATGACTGATGTGTATGAGAGTAGAAGAGTAGAAGGAGAGAACAAGGATATGAGAGTAAGAACTGATAGTGTGAGAGAGAGAGATGAACCTAGCAAAAAAAAAGTGTGTGAGAGATGTCAAACTGAAAACTTATTGTCCATATAGTGTTGGAGAAGATGATGTAAGATGAGTGTAATAATAAAAACGAAAGTGTAAAAAAAAAACTGGTACACCAGTAGGGGTGTACCGGTGTAAGAGAAGTGTAAAACAAAAAATTCTGGATTGTGTACACAATTTACAACATATTGTGTGCACAATATTTTTGGATTATCTATTATTTTAATACTAATTATTGGACCGACAAATTAATTAAACCCTAATAAACTCAAATTTTGGACTTCTGGGATTGTGCACACAATATGGAAAAACATATATTGTGTACACAATATATGGTGCACAATCTTGAATAAGACAAACTTCAAATATTGTGCACCATATGAATAGTACTGAAAAATAATAATTAAAAATTTATTGTGTAGGACACAAACGTCATAAACTGAAAAGGCAAGGACAAAAATGTCCAAAACTGTAACTTTTCGCTACTTTTAGAAGGGGTGATATTTTCGGTAATTAAATTGTAAACTAAGCTACTTTTGGGAAAAGCCCCATCATATGTTCTTACACTGTGAGACAACAAGAAAAGTTTGGCATTACTTTCTGGAGGGTTATGGCCTGCAATGGGTTTTTCAAAATTCAGTTAGAGATGTTGTTTGGGAGTGGAATAGGAAGAGGAGTTCAACTGGAAGCATTAGGAGAAGGATCTGGGATGTTATTTCCTTTGCAATTTGGTGGGTTGTGTGGCTAGAGAGGAATAGTCGAGTTTACATAAGCAAATGCAAAGAAGTGAGGACAGTCATATATGATGTCAAGGTGCTTATCTATAACTGGTGCACATCGACTGATATCTTTAGGGGCTATTCACTAACTACCGTTATAGCTAACTGGGAAGCTATCATCCATTAGGAGTTTTTCATTTCACTGCTCTTCTATAATTGAGCTTCCTTGTATCTTTCACAGTTCACACACCAGCTTGGTGTGGAACTGATTTTCATTAATTTATTGCCCTTTTTGAGTAAAAAAAAAAAACTCTGTGACGTTGCCGCAATTTATCATCCGGTCAATATCCACATCGAGTCATTACATTTTGGACTCTATTATTGCGATGTGGTTATCCCAAGCATTTATTAAGATGTTTCGGATCATAGCCTTTGAGGTAAGTATACAATTTCTTCTAATCTGCATTGGAATAGTCACATTATAATATAATCAAACAAAAACTTAATGTATTTTTTTTTTCTTTTCATTAAATTTTGAGGCATAAATTTTCCACCAATCCCAATTTATCCTAGATATTATACCAAGGTACTATAAGTGCCCCACCAAATTCCATAAGTGAACATATAAATTACAAAAAAGAAAAGAAAAATAGAAAGAAAGTGATATGGTTATGACGATCCCGAGATATGCTTGCACATCAAAAATTTCAACTAGTTACCATGTTATTTCTAACAACCGAGCAAGGCATTCAAACATGAACAAACCATTCGAAGGTATACCAATTACTATAGACAAGAGTTCTTGTTTCCATCTACCTAGAGAGTTCAGTGTTCGTCCCTAATTATTCACAAGTTTTAAAAATTTGGAGGTTATTATTCATGATTGACTCCCCCACACTTAAACTACACATTGTCCTTAATGTTCAAAACTGAAATTTTTGACAATCTGACGTAACATCCTTTTAGCATCGGAAACTGTCCCAATGGTCTAGGGATTAGACAAAACATCATTCATAAAAAAAATGTTTGTCTGTATCTCTATTATAATTTGTTAAAAGGGCACGGTGTTTCGAGTTACGGTCAGAGATATATGGTTGGGAGCGACACATGTGCAATCTAAAAATATTCAGGATTTCTACTGTAACTTTTTAAAAACACTGATTGCTCCATTCAATGGACACCAAATTAATATTTTCTTTTTGCGTTGGAAATCTGAGTCTTTCCTTTTTCTAATGGTGGGTCAAGGGTCCATTCCGCTTCCGAAGGAAGATTCTACACCCGTTTTACTGACAAGGTGTCTGATCTGAAATTTTCAGACGAAATTTGTTTCGTCGGAATTTTCTTCTTTGTGAAACCTAAGACGGGAATACAAGAGATAAAAAAAAATAAATAAAAGGTAAAGAGATATGAACTAATGGGTTTCCTCCCATGCATCGCTTAGTTTAATGTCTTTAGCTGCAAAATTGATTCCCCGTACACCAACAATCTGAAAATTTGGGGATCCTTCCAGACAACTATCTGCAATTCTAATAACAACTGTACACAAATATTAGCATACGTTAGCAAAAGTTAAATTATTAATTGATGGAAGTTTCCCCCACATTTAGTATTTTCTCCACTTTGAAGTGGATAAAGAACATAAAATATCGGAACTTCTTCAGGTTCCTCCCGATGAACCCGCGTACTGTGTTAAAATCAAACATATCCAATGGTGGATACTTAGCAGCAAAGTAATCCAACAAGACTTTAGAAGCACAAACATCCAACGCTAAGTGCGGTTGTTTATTAAGATTTGAGCTAACAATTCTTTGAGAAACTATTTCGATTAAAGGGAAGTCATTATTAAATAAAGGTTTAGATATAGAATTAGATTCAAATTGCAAACCTGGTGAGTGAGTAAAATCCTCCCTTTGGAGCTTCTATGTCATCAATAATTTTGGTTTCATTCTCAATCAATTCTTCTTCAATACTCTCTTCATCAGAATCTGTGTCATCTTCATAGTCATCAATATCCCAACGATGTTGGAATTCCATTTGTATGACCTTGTTAATATCTTCAAGAGTTTCTTATGATGCTCCAGCTTCTTCCAGCTCATTATATTTTCTGGAGAGTTTTATTACGTTCACACGTTTTCTTCCATTACTCACAATAGTGTCTCTAGACGCCTTAGTTTCCTTTTGAATGGGTGAATGATCATTAGATAGATCAAGAGTGGGTCCAGGTACACCACCACAAGCTTTGTTACATTCGTAAGCCATTAATATATCCAAATATCTTGAAGAAGCTTCATTAGTAGTAAAACTATCGAACCATCCTTGTAATTTTTCACTTACATCCCCACCGGAGTTTGACATGCTTGAGAAGAATCAAATGGGTCCATGGAGCATTGGTCACTACCTAAAGGTTGGTCGTGATTATACTCCCCGTATGGTTGGTAGTTGTCATAAGATTGAGATTGAAAACAATATTGATTATCACTAAAATATACTTGATCTCGTGCACCGTACATGTTATTTCCCAAAGGAAACATGACAACTAACAAGAAAATAAAAACAAAATTAAACAAGCTAAAACAAATAACAAATCAATTGACGACTGCTCCCTGGCAGCGGCGCCAAAATTTGATGTGCGTCGTTTTACGCAATAAATTATCGAGATATTTCCCACTAATTAACTAGTAATATAGTGGTAGTAAGGATTGCTCCCACATAGAGCTGTGTAATTGATGAGTTATATAGATCAACAGAACAACGGCAAAAGTAAATACGAAGGGGGGTTTGTTTTGAAATCAAGTAAATAATAAGAATAAGAATAGAGAGAAATGATTAAGAATTCCTTCGCCGTTACCAAGCGTTAGACTAGATAAATATACCCGTTACCTTTCGTTAAAAACATATTCACCAATCGTAGGTAAGCTTAGCTATCCCCAAAACTCCTTGTATCACCGGATGACATATACGCTTAGCCACCAGATTCTATTCGTCTGAACCAACAAATAGTAGCGCACTCAGGGTGTAACCCAATTGAATGCTTTAGGCTTTGTGAATTTAGGTTGATCCTAGAAGTTAAACTCGGTTCGCTTGGTCCAATTACTAGTGTCGCCTTTACACACAATTGCTCCACAGAACCCTCTGCAAGGTCTCGCGTCTTCTACTTGTGTAAGAATTAGAATACAATTACGGATACTCAAACTCTTAATAACATTAGAATGATCAATAGATTAACTTATAATATACATCCAAAGCAATCGAGAAATCAATCATAAACCTTAGATATAGTAAAGACAATCAACAATGATCAAAACTTTAAAAGTCAAAGAAACTTGTAATTAATCTTGTTTCACGCTTAGAACATTGAATTCATCCCTAATCAACAAGAGAATTAGCTACTCATGTTACAAGGAATAACAATAATAATGGTTTCACGGCTTCCCCCAAAAAGGGGTAAACCCTAGATTTCTTATAAGATGGTAGATAAGAGATGGTAGATAAGAGATGGGATGTGATATTATTGTCTCTAGATGTCTCCTTATATAGTGCTTCAAGTGTATAGGAGTCCTTGCTTGAATTCCGTTCGAATTCGGTTTCCAAAAGTCGGCAAAATTCCAAAAATAGGGAATTTCGCATCTGGTTGCCCCTTAAAGGTATAAAAAAGGCTCTCAGTAGCAGTTCCCGTTTTTAGCCTATTTTATGATTTTTCTTCTTTTGCTCGACCGTTTTGCTCATAACTTCTTCGTCTGATCTCAGATTGACTTGATTCTTTTGCCAGGCTTTGTATTTCAATTTTCTCCAGGATAGAGCTAAGAAAATCCGTATTTGAATGAGTAGAACTTGGTCTTTGGTCTTTCTTCTTTTCTTGCTCTTCGTTTCTTTGTTCCTTTTAATACTTTTAGCTCTTTTTGGATGATTTAACCTAATAAACGCTACAAAATAGAAAACAAGAGTAATACTCCCTCCATTCCAATTTACTTGAGGGAGTTGGTTTTGATCGCCTTATACTTGCTGAAATTGGTATTTTTTTCACATTTTTTAAAACAATATCATTGCATTTGAGCTTGGAAATGTAACATAGAAGATAAAATGCTTGGGTGTTGTTAAAAGATTTGTGAATAAATACCAATTTTAGCAAGTGTAAGAGAAGTGTATTAAAACCAACTCCCTCAAGTAAATTGGAATGGAGGGAGTACAAAATAATTCACAAGAAAACTATTAAAGAAAGCATAATCAATTGATGAAACTAAGGTGTTTTATGCACCTATCACAAACCATGTTTTCATGATTTGCGAACTGTGTCTTGCTTGGACATTTATGAACTCCAAATTGTACAGGAGTTTGCAGACTCAAAATATTGGTTGTGAACCATATAGTCGGGAAGTTTCTGAACTCCAAATTACATTGGATGTCGCAAACTCAAATTGTTGGTTCACAGATCATGTGTAGTCGGGACGTTCACAAACTCCAAAACCTCACTGAGTTTGCGAACCATGTGGACGACCATTCAGTTTCTATTATTTGTTGCACTTTCCTCCGTTGTATTCAAAGCGAACTTCTCGCATGCTTATGGCTTCCCTTTTTTTGACTAAAGCACTTGCGAATTACTTGGATCTAAGCAAACTATGGACTTTCACGTTCACGAACTTTCTTGAGCCCAAAGTAATGGTTGCTTAAACTTTAAGCAAACCAGTCTTGAATTATCATTATGAGTAGAAGACGTCAATCCACTATACATCAGTATATTCTTGTTGGAAGGATAATCGTCCTCTCTAAACCTTTGCTCTTCGGAGAATTAGGTTACGACTATTGTACAGTCTCACTCAATGATCCTAACTCTCCTGACATGTGCAGGATTGTTATTTGGTTTTTGAAGTGGGTTTTCTGGGTTATCTGTATACTGGCCTCTGTCTATATTATGGCGTCTTGTAATTTCTCTCTATACATATTCTCTATTTCAATATATGTAAAAAATTCTCCTCAGAAATAAATAAGGCAAGAATTAAAATTGATGAATTGATTGGTGCGAATCTTAATTTTAAAGATCTATTATCTCTGTGTATTCATGTCGCTCACAAAAACTTACCATTCTTGTTGAGTCTTCTCTCTGTAGTGAGCATATGCTCCTTATAAAAGTGCTGGTTGAATGAATAAAATTTTTCTATAAAAAAAAGACATGGCATCTTTCTTGACCTCTTCTTTATATTCTTTGGTTAAAGTAGGTATTTTGTTGTGCCATCTAGCTGCAATTAATACTTCCTTTGTCCCATTTTGTTCGTCATTATTACCATTTTCGTTTGTCCCAAAAATGTATCCAGCTTTTATTTATATTTGTGTGTTTTTATCAACTCTCAGATATACCCTTAAATCTCTTATATAAATTCATTTTCAGTTGGATCTGATTTAAAAATCTAAAAGAATATATCTATATAAATTGGAAACAAATTTATATGTTGACAATATTTTATTTTATTTTGACAATATTTTATTTAATTCCAAATATATTTTTTTTCCTTTTATAGTTATAAAAAATAGTCATTTGTTTTGTCTTTATTATTTATTTATTTATTCACTATGTATTTAATAAGGGTATAGTTTTTTTTTTTTTTTTTTTTTTTTTTTTTTTTTTTTTTTTTTTTTTTGAAAAAATTCATATACTCCCTCCGTCCCACATAAATTGAGCTAGTTCTATTTTGATTTTGTCCCACATAAATTGAGCTAGTTCTATTTTATACCATGAACTTTCAAAACTACCCTTCCTAAATTAAAAGAAGAGTGGTCCCATGAGAGAGAATGAAGGTAGGATAATAACAATAGTTGAGGGGTAAACATGAAAAAAAAAAATCTCTCTCTTCCTTGCCTTAATAATTGTGCAAATCCCAACTAGCTCAATTTATGTGGGACAGAGGGAGTATTATTAATCTGAATCAGAATCAGAATCAACAGGATTACAAGATTTAGATGGAAGCCTGACAACAAGCTGGGCTCCAATCCCTTTTTGAAGTACAACACCAATCCTATGAAACAGAAAATCACCCACTACGACATTAGCATCATGACTAGCCATATAGTTTCGCAATCTCTGCAGAAACTCCACAGTGTCACTACCCAACTCTCCCAAAGTGGTAAAAGCCAACACACCAAGACCAAACCCCTGAGCAGTACATTTCTCTAGATATTTGTCTCTCTTATGAGCGACAGCATCATCAATTGCCTTACCAGGGACAAACGTGCGCACCCCTCCACCTGTAAAAGGTGAAACAATAGTGATATCCATACACACATCATGCCCATTATCCCAGTTATACACTAAGATATCTGCAGGTCTCAAGGCTACTCCGGAGTCTGAGATAAATCCCAAGTCAACTTCTTTCCTAGATGGGACACCCGCACGATAACAGATATCAGCGAAAGTATCACGAACCAGGTCATGTCTGTATTTGAGACCAACCCCATGCGAGCAATGCAAGGCATGGTCCCCCAAAACATCCATCCATCTGCCACAACTTTTGCAAGTGTCTCCTTCTTTGAAAAGAGGGATCCCGAGTCTATAACGCAAGATGGCTCTGAAATGTCGAGACCCAAGTTTCTGGTTAAGCCCAGTGATCGGGATGGCCAACAAATAGTCTTGCGCATGCTTGATCCTGTTACTCTGCCACAAGGATGAATCTCGCTCCGTCATAACAAATCTATGGGGTAAATCTCTCTTCACTGCATCGAAGTATTTGATTGCCAAAGAACTCATAGAATGGGGGGCAATATCGTCAATGCATAGTGAAGAATTCTCAATACCACATACCTGTTTGTATAGGTTGAGTGCATGATCAAAACTTGGGCTCAAACCAGACACACCAGAATGCCTCCAAATAATCTCTTGTTGCGCCTTCGTCTGGAAACAAGATGCCAAATAACAGTATTGCACGGTGTCCTCCATGGTATACACCCCTAGACCACCATATTTGATGGGAAGTGTCGCAAGCCTATGCTGAAGGAGGCCAAAGCCCGGCCCATCTCCTGTAACAAGATGTCTAAGGAACTGCTTGAGATGATTATCAAAAATCACCTGTGCCTCACCCAAGTATTCAGGCTTAGTTGTTCGCATAGCAAAGTATAACCTGGAGACACCAGAACAATTCCTCAGCAACAAAAGCTCCCCCTATGGATCCTTGAGCTTCTGTATAGCGTCGATCAGAGCCGTGGTCTTGTAAACCCTGTTAATAACCATATTCTTGCAAAACTCAGGATTCAGGCTAACAGGACCTCCCAATAGCTTAACCCCCTCTGCTGGCCGGCATATGTGAGGCGGGAAAACACCCTCAACCAAACTTCTGCAATCAACAATAGGCCAAAATAGTTCAGTTTTCGAGACATTAAGATGCAAACCCAAAGACACACCTTCTTGTTGAATAATGTCCAATGCTCTAGCCACCTCCAGCGTGTCCCCAATCAAGGTCCCATCGTCTAAATACCATGCTTGTAGATCCAAGGAGCATGAATCTGCAATTCTATGTACCAAGGGGTGTAGAGTTAAGGCAAATAACATAGGACCGAGCGGGTCTCCCTGTTGTACTCCCTGAGCAGACGAAAGAGTCTCGTCCATATAATACAATCTAGCAGGAGCTGCATAACAGAACTCTACCCACTTAGAGATGGAAGGACAATGTTTCCTTACCTCTCTAATCATTGCAGACCTTCTCACAAGATTGAAGGCATTAGAGAAATCGACCAAAAGCATGGAAGTAGATGTTGAGTCACTCTTCGCTTCAAGAATCCTATTCACAGCATGAAGAATCGACTCACCTCCGCATGGGACCCCCACACCAAACTGAAAGTCACTGAGATAGCTCTCCATTTTCTTACCAACATGAGAAGCAACAACTTTAGAGACTAGGCGTCTCCAAATAGTACCTACAGCAATAGGACATATACCACCTCCAGGCTTAAGTAAGGGAGTAAGGGGGGCTGAAGCTACAAACTCCCCCAAAGCCAAAGTGCAACCACCTGTAAGCCATATGTTGACCAGCTCGGTAATGGAAGTAATTAGCTCATCCGAGACAGCAGCAGCATACCCACTCAAAGCATCGACCAGATGTTGGGCGCGAAGGCCATCTCTCCCACAGGAGGTCCCTCTAGGAAAGCTTTTCAGCTTGTTCAGGACCAAATCCTTAGATGCAATGAAGGATGGTTGCGATATAGGGTCTGTTGGTATCAAAGGAGGAGCTGCATGCGGGTGCTTTGCCTGCAATTCCTCCAAAGTCCCCGAATTAGACGGAGCTACACCATTGGAAGTCAAGGTACGAATAACAGCTGTGTATAAACCATTACTTAGCTTCTTACGACAAAGTCGTATGTTCACTGCCTCTTGTTCCTCCTGCGACTTGCCCTGATTTCTACTCTTCTTCTTCTTCTTTCGTCGTTCTTCGTGAAGAGCAGCTTGCTCCTCCAATGCATGATAGAGCAGGGTGGCACAACCATTTGGCTCAGACCACTTTTGCAAGGCAAGCTGTATAGCCGCAATCTGGAATTTTTTCCTGTTGCCGGATTGCTCTTCCGAACTATTCTTGGGAAAGTAAATTCGAAGAGTGCAAATAGGAAAAAAAAGCAGCTGAACCCACAAAGATATGTCGTTAGGATTCTTAACAACCCTCTGAATGACAGTGTTAAAGGTTCTGGCAAAGAGAAGCTTGCACTTAGCAGGTATACTAGCAACCGTGCATATTTGGCTCTGCAGAACTTGGTCTAACAACTCAAGATTGAGGCTAAGTACCTTATCAGTTGTCGCATCAACAGAAACCTCGTTATCCTCCGCAAGTAATGGAACAGGACAAGGGATTCCATGCACCAAAAATTCAACATGTTTCCCATTCCATGGGCGAAGGATCACCTTCCCTTTGTGCTTGCAAGAAGTCCTCCAAGCATGAATCTCCATACAAGAAGAGCATAGCCACATTTGCATACTCCGTAGAGTGCCCTCCCACGCCTTAAATACCCTGAAATTGCTGCGGATAAGTTGGCGATACTTCTCCTTGCTCTCTTCAATGGGATAATGCTTATCTCGCAAGTGTTTAATCAAGGAGCCTTGACAAAAACCCCTGCCATTCTTACAACCATTTTTGCAGCCATCAAACCCCTGCAGTGGGCAAGAAAATTTGCCCGAATGCGCGCCTTGAGTAGTAACAAAAGAATGCACAGTATCTTGTGGAATAGAGGTTGTATTTGTAGTAGGAACAGTTCCCATTCTCGCAGCTGCAGAAGATTGAATAACATCAAGGGGGGCTGAAGCACCTGTTTGCTTGTCAGTGACTGCAATCCATCTCTTTTGTGTATTAACTCCACGGGAAACTGAAGCTCTAAGGCCAGCAGGACTTGCTCTGTCTGTTGGATGATCTGCGACACCAAAAGATGCCGAGACTGCCGTGGAAGATAGTGTTACAGTAGTTGCCGATGGATTCACGACAAGGGCATGAGGTGAAAGGGGTTTCTGTGGGTTTGGTAGTGCAGAAGATTGAATGTAGCATCTTGAACGATTCACAGCAGAGGCAACTGGAGATTTCTCGTCACCATAGGAGGAGGCACGTTCACGCCATTGAGAATTGGCAGGAGTGGAAGCAACATCAGATTTTCTCCCAGCTTTCCGTCGTTTGTGAAGTGCAGAAGACTGAAGAACTTCACTGGCAGTGGAAGCAGCAATGTAGTCCTTGGATTCTTGAAGGCTTGAACGCGTACAGGATCTGGTTCTCACCATCAGAAAACCATGAAGAACAGAAAGCTGGAAAAACCTGATAATGGCCGCAGAAAATAATAATCACCTGTGGTGATGGAGATATCGCCCAGAGGGTAGAAAATAGTCTTGGGTAGGATGTTGCAGAAGATTGATAAGTTGCAGAAGATTGAAAGTTGCAGAAGAGGGGTTCCGATCGACCATCAGTGAAGTTTCTTGAAAAGCCCTAAAAATGGCAGCCACATGAAACGTCTGTCAAAGTGAATGATTTTAGGGTTAAATGACAGCTCAGGAGAAGAACAATAATCATAGATAGCAATGGAAGATGAAGGAGATGGCGCTAGAGTGGGATTGATCAAATGAAACCCACAACTCCGGCAGCCAATTTTTCCTTCTCCCTAATCGCCTCAGCCATTTTTTATTTTTATTTTTATTTTTTTGACCCAGTCAATTCAGACAAAACAAAATGAGGAGGAGGGACTCGAGGGAGCAGTAAAATTGACATTTCTCTCAAATCATCCAAATGGTGATGATATCACTCCTTTCTTCTTCACTTTTTTTTTTTTGGACGGTTTGTTTGGGAGATGTGGTGATTAATTGGAGAATGTGGTGATAAAAAAGTCGGTCACAGTAAAAAGTAAAAACAATGACCACTTTCTGACCACATTTAATCATCACAGCGCCAAATAAAACAAGTTTGTCTTTATCGCAGAATGAATCAACAAACTTTTTCAGTGACGAAAATGTGTTTACTATCTAGTAAGGACAAAAACTTGCGTTTGCTGCGTAACACGGCTGCATTTCACGACTGCTCACAAGTCATGGCAAGGCCCTTGCTTGCAACATTAAAAGAGTGAAGAAAAAAAATGGCCACCCAGTTTTCTTCTTAATTATAATGGCAATATATAAAAGGCAAAGTCTCTAAAAGCAGAATGGGTTCGTAGGATTTCACCCCAAATACAGTGCGTGTTTTTAATGAAGTCTTCTGGATATTGAATTAGTCTACTAAAAGACTAATTCTAAAAAGTGCAAGTCAAGTGGAAATCAGACTTACCAAGTAATTGACATGGTGAAAGAATCCAACTATAATTGGACGACCGAAGGGAGTCCTCTATGGGATGACTAAGTGTATGATTTGTCCGTCACAGAGAATGTCTCAAAGAAAAAAAATGTTCATACAATTTCATAATTTTTAGATTCAAATCGAGATAATTAAGGAAATTGAGTGTTGAGATCGAACATATACAGTCAAACAAACATTTTTGTAACGAAAAATTCTTCAATAAACTTACTAGATAATTCTGTTGATTCGGACCTGATTCGGTCCTCTGTTTTCAAAACCAGAGTTCTGTAATCTCTTTGAATTAAGAAGACGACGGGTGACTGGGCCGGGTTTAAGAATCCGAACCCGTTCAGCCACCCAACTTACGGCTATTTCAGCCACCCGTTTAAAATGCTTCTGTTTGTCGATGTAAAAACAATCTATTTTCATT
>JAJJMA010021618.1:3139-14348 GCA_023529015.1 Papaver nudicaule | reverse complement strand
CCATAACGAAAACCAAAAAAGCAACTAACAATTAACTAACTCTAAGCTGGGTTGCACCGACATGTATAATTTAGTGACGTATCCGCGTCCGACTCTTGGAATGCGAGTCTCCGTGTCAAATGCATCAGTGACATCGCATGTATATGTCACACGTGATTTAACATGCACATGTTAATTTATACCAGAATTTTCCATACAAACGTTATTATACAAATATGTATGCTTATTCATTTAGATTTATCGACAATTTAGTAGTGTTATGGCGAGGTCAAATTCAGAATATCTATATTTTAGTAAATATCGTTGATTTCATAACGTGTCCGCGTCCTGTTGATTTTGACAACTTTCCGCGTCCGCGTCGTGTCCGCGTCTCCGTGTCCGTGTCAATGCAACCCATAATTATCAGTAAACTTTTAAATCATATCCTGATCTTATATGCAAATCCTCAGTAAGGATGCATATCAGGAAGGAAATCAGCAGCACAATTAGTCTCATTGTACACATGACTAACTCTAACTCTCCTGAATTGTTGTCTCATTTGACAGTCTTCTCCCTATATGCATAATACCCCAAGTAGGTTTAGGATTCTTGCTATTATAAAAAGGTTAAAGAATGTCATAGAATCAGTACTTATGTGTATTTTTTGCTTATCCACTTTAACCCTAGTTTCATAGCAAGTTCAGCTCCTTTCATTTCCAAATAGAATACAATATCAGGACCAGAACCCCCAATAGCAGTAGTTTCACGCAAACCCTCACAATTCCTCATAATAGACCGGCCCTAAAACTCCAAGGTTCATCTTTCTTTGACCCATCAATATAAACCATAACCTCATCTTTATCAAGGAATTTCCAGGTACAAGGTATAACCTTTTTTCCAGTAAGAGTGGAGGATACATTCCATCTAAGTAGAAAATCCTGAACAGCCATAGACTTCTTATCATGAAAATTACAAGCCTCCACTCTTAATCTAGCATCAACAAGAAAGCTAATAGAGTCTGCAGTGCTAACTCTATAAAAATGAAGCCTCTCACTAGTGGATAATGGCTTGGTTACGTCTGACTAGGGCTTAGATGAAAGTCTGCCATGGACTAACTTATGTGAGAAGCAGCTGTTCTTTTGGTTAATATCCAGGGTTATTTTTGTAAAAAAAAATGATACATTACTAGTGGACTTTAGGAACGATTGTCAGGGACAAACGTTTCTGTGGTCAGATATCATCTTCTTTTATTCTACGACTTAGATGAAATCAGTCTCTCACTGGCCACAATGCAAAGCAAACCTTATCTCTATCTCGGTCTGCCCCTTCTATCGCTTCTCCTCGCTACCCAACTCTACTCTATGTGTTTCTCTCGAATTTTTCCTCAATCGTAACAATAAGTTGCCTGCGAATTAGAATTTTAGTATTAGGTTTTCCTTCTTCTTCATCTTTTTATGGATGTATATATCACAATGAAACGCTTAGATCTATAGTTTTGAGATTCCTCTCAACTGATTCAGTATGAATAAATCTAGGGTGTTCTTAGTAAGATTGCTCTGTTTATTGAGGTAAGTTTGCTATAATGGAGAGACTCTACTTATTGGTTTTATTCAATTTATGCTTTTCCATCTTCAATTTGGGTTTTAGGGTTTTCTGATGATGATGAGTTGATGTTTTTTCAGTTTGCCTGGTGGTAAAAAGGGGTTTTGGCCTTGGGTGAACCACCAAAACAACTTCAGTACGGTGAATACTTATCTTTCAGGTAATCAAATTGAATTAATCACAACTCACAGATGTCCATAACATTGTCCTGCGCCTTTTCGACAAGCTTAGAATAGTTCGTCTTTCATTTTCACTTAACATCATCTTCATTACAAGCTACTCATGGCAGCATATAAACGCAAACTTTATCTTAACACTGATTTGAAGTCACTAAATTGATCAGAACTTATGGCAGAATGAATTTTTTCTTGCAATCTTGAACTCTACTGTTTGTAACCTTATAAGAAAGCACCTAGCATTGTTTATTACCTGGCGGTGTTTATAACCTTGTAAGAACACTCTACTATCTTGTAAGAAAATTGCCCTCTTTGCTAACCTTCACTTGTTTTCTGCTTTCAGGAATGTGAAAATGCAACAACAAGCTCGTCGCCTCTCAATCTGATGTGAAACCAAGTGCAGAAGTTTCTTGAAGTTCAGGAAATCTGAACCAAGGCGAGAATAAGACCTCCAGTCAAGAGGCAAGGAGGAGAAACTTTAAAGCTTGAAGATCAGGAAATCTGAAGGGGTGGAAGCTATCTAATTTAAAGTATTTTGTAAAATGTTTTCAGATTTGGAACTTAAGTGATTGAATTAGAAGATTATGTAGAAAATCAGCAACTGAATGTTTTCTCTGTTCGATCAGAAGATTAATGCCTTCAACAGAAATCCAATCACACAACCTACCTAAGGATGCTAAAATACAAAAAAAATAATTAGTGTCTCTACCATCACCTAGAATAGTACCAAGAATAATCTTTAGATTTAATTAAATTCACCTTCACCCATTTAGTCCATATAATACCCTTTCCAGACACTAAATCCCATATATGTCTCAAGTTAGTTGAGATGTTAGTTAACTCAAGATCCTTAACACCAAGCCACACCAAGCCCACCCTCAGACAAAGGTCTACAAACCTAAATGTCTTCTATCCATGCAAGTACCAGCCCAAAGAAACCTTCTAAAAACAGAGTCCAACTCCTTGAAGACACTCTCGGGAAGCACATAACAAGAAAACCAGAAGTAGACCATATATCATACAAGACAAATTGTATAAGAAGAAGTCTACCAGCATAAAACAAAAATCTAGTCTTCGATGATATTTAATTCTTTTGGTCACTTTGGCAACTAGGATCAGCGTAAGAAAGTCTAGTAGAAATAAGCGGCACTCCCAAATATCTCAAAGGGAGAACTCCCTCAGCACAACCCACACAATTGAGGATCAGTCTAACAACATCATCCTCGTTTGGGATTGATTTTTTTCCACCAAAAGCACTTTGTAACAAACTTGTAACCAATTTTTACCAAAAATTGTGTGTGGGGAAAAAAAAATTCAAAGTGCTTTTGGAGAAAAACACTTTCATTTTAGGCCTGCTTTTAAAAGCTACTCAGGAGCAACTTTTAAAAGCAGTAAAAGCAGAAGTTGTGGACCCACCTAATCTTAATTAGTTGATTATCCATTTTAACCTTGTTATTTTACTAAAATGACAATTTTACCCTTGAATATTGTGCACATATTACTATATTCCGTATTTTATTTTTTTTACTCTTTTTTCTTTAAAAATAAGACCATTTATATTTATGCAAATATTTTGGAATTAAAAATACAATTTATTATAATTATATTGTATCTTTCTAAAAAAAAAATAAAGCATGTCTATTTCCGTCATTAATTACATCATCAACACTTTTACATTACAATTTACCAAACAAAATTTACAGTTTGTTAGTCAGGTAGCACTTTCTACATTATAATTTACCAAACGTCCTACTGCTTTATTTTCACAGCACAGCACAACAACGTACAGCACGGCACAACAAAAAATCACTTTTATAAAACTCACAACAATACCAAACTCGCTTGATTCATCATGAACACCAGAGTGAATCAGGAAGAACTTATCAAGTTGTTCCAAGTAAAAATTACTCCCTCCGTTTCTTTTATATAGGCGGAGAATGGACTTTTTCATGTTTCAAATTATAGGCGGAGTACAAATATAAAGATGGTTTTTTACTATTTTTACCCTTATTAATAATACATAGGTACTTGTGAAGAGAATAAGACAAAGGGCAAAGCAAGAAAAAACATGGAAATTTATGACTTTAAAAATGTCTTCTTAATCTAAGAGATTTGGTCCCTCCGCCTATATAATTGAAACGGAGGGAGTACTATGCATGGGACTGAAGTTGTTCCAAGTAATTTCTTCAATATGGGTTATTTTTACCATAACCTATCATTAGGTAGTATTACTGAGTGTGCTAGTTAGCGCCTGTTGGACATTGTACCCATTTATAACTACATATGCTAATACCTGACACTGAAATTTAAGTCAAGTTGTACGACTTTAACATCACAAAATTTGTTTGGCACTAATGAAAATGATTAAAGCGAATTTGTATAAAGAAGCTTTGTTTGGATCACTACACATACGTTGTTAAACCAAAATTTGCTAACCCTAGCTTTTGGAAAAAACATGTACACCTAGCTCCTTGATCAACTAAGATTAAACAAATTTTATGTAAAGATTAAACCTTTATTTTCCTACTTTTTGAAACTATGCCACCCTTTGGGCTACATCAACCAAAAAGAAGAGAAAGAATCCAAGAAAGAAAACAAGGTGACCTATTAAAGGGAAAAAACTAATGTAAACATATCTAACCTAATACCTTTTTTTTCCTTTCGTCATTAGGGGCTACTTAAAAGAATTTGGGGCTACTTTTTTGATTTTTTCATCCGACTCTCATCGATAAGGGACAGCTAAATGGTTGGTAAATGTCAAACGTACCCTTCAAAGAATACGTAAAATGTCAAGAGTACCCTTTTGCTAATCCTTTTAACCTAGATCTACCGATTGGAACCTCCCCGTTCTTTTCTGCAACTCAGATACGAGATGGTCAAGTTTCTGTAGCCAAAATCAAGTATATTAGGTAGCTAGTACGAGCTACCGAATATAACCCGAGCTACCGAATATAAGAAATTCCTATCGAAAATAAAAAAATCAAAAAAAAACAAACAAAAAAATGAAATTCGGTAGCTCGAATGAAACTCTTTTATTAAGTTATTTGAATTAGGTTAGTGTTAATTAATAGCTTAGTTAGTAATTTGATTAGGCTTAATCGGCAGCTTAATTAGTGTGGGGTATATTAGTCCAAATTATAAGAGATAGCCTGATTAAGTTTAACTGACCCGATTTTTTTGGAAAAAAAAAGTAGCCCCAATTCTTTTAGGTAGCCCCTAATGACCGCAAGGTTTTTTTTGGGCTTTCACTCATTTTCTTTTAACTCTTGTACTAGTTTCTTTTGCATCTATGAAGATTCTCATTACTAGCTTTCATAGAGCTCTAGTAGCTAAGACACTAGATTTTACCTAAAACAAAATAAAAAAAGTAAAAACCAATTCGCTTTCCCACTTAATTTTTTTGTAAATAGGTTAATTACACTCGTGTATTTTCTTAATCAGTTGTTGAAGTTTAGACTATAGATGAAGTTTGAATTCAGGTCATATGACACCTACAAATCATTCTATTAGATAGGTTTAATACTATTCTAAACGATAAATACAAATTTAGTGGTATAAAAGGAAAAGCAAAAAGAACTATGATGGAACTAGTTATATATGACTATGTATCTCTTAGATTCAATCCAATGGCCTAGGTGGGGTAAGGGGTGCATTGCTTAGGGGGGGATAAATAAAGAAAGCTATGATGATATGATGCATTATCCCAATTTTTTTTTCTCTAAAGTATATCAACTTTAACTAAATATCATGATCTTATTCAAAAGCATTTTTGACTGTTGAGTGGATCTCTACAGTAATCAAAATTTTGATGATCTAGAGAGCCAAGAAGTGGGTCTCAGTTTCTAATTCTGTTCGAACCGTGCTTTGGAGCCAAGTTGACAACTGAAGACAAAAAAAACCTTACATGTCCATACAATGAACCGTGTTTTTCGGCTTTGAAAAAAAAAATTCGGCCTTGCACTACGTGACAAAATGGGGCGAATAGACTAAAGTACCCTCTACCTTTATTTACTAATCCTGCCACTGCCATAATAAAAACACATTAATCCTGCCCTAAAACACACTAAATCCTAATCCAACAGCCCTTCTTCTTTCTCTTCTTCCTCGCCATATTCTTTCCTCTGCTGCTGCTCTCGATCTGCTTCTCCTTCTCCTTCTGCTCCTTCTCCTTCTTCTCCTCCTCCTCCTTTTTCTTCTGTTTGAATTTTTTTTTCTGTGAGAAGATTAAGAATCACCAACACAGAGATATTACTGCTCCTGAAATCAATCTTCTCCTTGATTCTCCTCCTGATTTTTTTCTGTTTGATTTGTGATTGTTTTGGGTTCAATTTGAAGTGAAAGAGGAGAAGTTTGCTGCTGATTTTGGGTCAATTTCTTGCTATAAGAGATAGAGAAGATGGTAGTTTGAATGGGTTGGTGGCTAATTTTGTGGTTGCTGTAAGTTTGTTGGTGGGGTTTGGTGGCAAATCTGGGCAGCAGCAGGAAGTAAAGAAGCTGAACTTTTTGTGGAATTTGGGGATTCAGGTTAAAATGCTTGAATAGGTTTGATGTTCTGGAGAGATTGTGGGTTTGATTGGTGATAGTCCTGGTGGTGGTGAAGTTGTGGAAATTAAATTAAGCAACAAAGATGAAGAATTTGATGATTCACAGAAATTGCTTATGGATCTTTAATTTTCTGTTTTTATTTTTTTTTTCTTTTAATGATTTGATCTTTCTTTAATCAAATTGATTCAGTTGGAGATATGGGTTTGTGTTAATTTCTTGTCTTTCAAGTTTTTAATGATTTTTGTGTGTGAATTTCTTGAATTGCTTTATGGGTATGTTACTGAATTGCATTTGGATAAATTCATGTTGTTTTGGCTCTCTACTGCCAGTCCTTGACGCAGCTAACAGGTTCGATGGCTGATTTCAAAAGGGCAAGGTCAAGAGAGGGATCGAGGACTACATGAGAGAGTTTGAATGTTGGTGGTTGCGGTGGTGCTTTTGGTGGTGGATGCTGGTGGCTGTGATTTTGAATGGCTGCCATTTTCAAACCCAGAGTGAGTTTCGACCTAGACAGAATTTTAGATCTTAAGACGAAATAATTTCGGCTTGGAGAAATTCAAATTTGTCTAGGCCAAAATTTCAGATTAGGTGGTAGTTGGTACTTTGTTTTCGGCCCAGACGATGGAATATATCTCTAGGCCGAAACTAGCAACCCATTTTCAAATAGTATTTTCGGCCCAGAGAAACATATGAGCCGAAACATCGGCTTATATAGAAGTTTAAGATTATAAGCCAAAAAATAATATTATGATAACCCAGAGAGAGTTTCGGCCTAAACATAATTTTAGATCTTAAGCCGAAACAATTTCGGCTTGGAAAAATTCAAATTTGTCTAGGCCGAAACTAGCAACATAGCTGCCATTTTCAAATAGTATTTTCGGCCCAGAGAAACATATTATCGTCTAGGCCGAAAATGCTTCTGTGTAGCTCAAGATTTTTCTCTTTCTTCTCCCCCAAAACCCAAGAAATTTCTCACCCAAAAACAAAAAATTATAAGCCGGAATCATTAGTGCTAATCATTATTATTAGTGTTAATCATAAAAATTAGTGTTAATCAGTCCAAGGGTAGATTAGCATTTTAAAAAAAATTAATGACCATTTTATCTCGGTTTTGTCACGTAGTACAAGGCCGATTTTTTTTTTTGTGAGGCCGAAAAACACGGTTCCATACAATGCCTCTGCCCCTAAAATAGACAATAGACAAATTTATATGAAGTGGTTCCAGCTAAGAATTGGTGTGAACACTGAACAGACTTAGAATTTACCATGATGATACTCTGCATTAATAACCTGGCGTCATTGGGGCGTACTGAAAAGAATCGGGGCCGACTGATTTAAGCTACCGAGTAGTGAAAAATATATTCGGTAGCTTTTGTTAACACTACTCGGTGGTATGCCCCAATTCTTTTCAGTATGCCCCAATGACACCGGGATTAATAACCTTGCCATGGTTTTCTAAGATCAGAAATTCAGAAACCAGAAATCAAGATGTAGTACTATTTACTGATGTGCACGTGAATGGTTAATTTCCTGAAAAAGAGATGCAGTATGTGAAAGTTCTTAAAGCAAAATTTGATTTGATATGAGAAAAATAGTAGTACATTTTGCTAGTTGGTACTACTACCCCTATCAAAGAAAAGCCTAGAAATTTCCCAGAGTTCATGTCATTTGAATCAAAGTTCTCAAAATCAAACTTTTCTTTTTATCTTTGCTGAAAACTCTGTGGAGATCCAACCCAAAGTTTGAAATTTCAAATGTAAGGCCTCACATAAACATAGAGTGTGGTGGTTGTGGTGGTGGTGGTGGGGTAAGTTTGGTGTTTGATTTTAATTCTACAGCTGTTTTTGTTTAACTTAGTGGTGGTTTTATAGGTTCAAAAGATGTCTAGCTAGCCCTTTTACCCGAAAATGACAATGTGTGCACTCCACCGCGTATCCGCCGTTCATAGAAATCATTTATCCGACTGGATTCTATGGAGGGGTGCAAAAATTTGCTTCGGCTGTGCTTGGGATTGGAAATTAAAGAGCACAATTAGACTGGTAAATGCGTCAAAAAACAAAAATTGCACTTAAATTAGGTTTTGGGACCAGCTCGGCAGAGTAGCAAAAGGCACACCCTTGTTGCAAGCTAGGTCTGTCCCTGGTCAAGCCAAGGGTCATAAGGGTCTGCAGTCTAGCAAGACTCCTTTTTACCACAAAGATTGTTGACAGTGAATGATCCACTGAGATTGCTAGTTTTGTTGATAACCATCGAAACAAAGATATGAAGCTTTTTGATATTGGCATGAATTGCGGATATGGATAAACAACAAACAAGTCCAGACTTTTACTAGACTGGACCATGCACACATTCATGCATTTCTGCACCTTCATTTCATAGACTGAACTAGTTCTGAACTATCATACATAGTACATTTTCCCCACAAACATAATGAGATGATCCTTACAATTTACATAGGACCACTGAGTCATGATCAACAATGAAACTACAAAGCTAACACATGCATGATCATGAAAACCCTATTCTTCTGATCCTTCCATTGAGTAGTAATGGCTTTTTTGTAGTACAACAATCTCAACCATGGGGCAACTGCACCTGTGTGCAAGTTGCAATTTTGTTCCCCCATTAAGTGTGAGGAGGAAGAACGTTTTCTCTGCCCCATAAGAATATACCACCTGATCTGATCAGCTGATCTGATCCCACCCGGTTAAGATAATCATTTCAATCCAACTGCAACCTTCACTGTTAAGAGACAAACACACAATATACTAATAGAGATCGAATAAGAACAAATCCATGATATGTTAAAGTATGCATATAGTTTATGGAAATATTAGCTAGTGAGATTAGCAGCTAGGTTGGCAAAATGAAGCTGCATCTGCATATGCATGCACCACGATCTTTGGTTATTTTGTGTTTACAAACACAACTGCCAGTTTTTCATTGGATCTGCATGAGCTGGTGAACCACCAACCATCCACAATCTTCACCATTTTAATTTAATTCTTTTTTTTTTTCATGTTTTGGATTCTCTGCATGTTAGAATGTCTCTTAACCAAGTTAAGCCAATAAGATATGCAAATTGTGCTAGAAGAAAACCAGATGTTTCCACCCACTCTAAAACATGTTTTTCTCGTGTTGGTTCTACTCTAAACATGGTTTACTCTCTAGTTTCGGCTTAATCTCGAGGAGAACCTTTCTTTGGCGAACGTTTTTCAAGTAGGTTTTGTTAAATTAGATGGATGTTTATACGGTTAAACTTTGGTGTTTAGATATTCTTTCAACCAAACTTAAGAACTCTGGATTAAAATTTGCATATACATCTACAAGTATAGCCGAATAAAAAAGAGGTAGTAAAATGTCCCACTCTAGTTCTAATTTTGTACGCTACGACTGTTTTAATGGTTTAATTTGCACCATTGTCATGTAAATAACCACTGTAATTAACTTTAGTGCTTGCAGATTTTACCATTGTGATGCTAAAAAAGACAACAATAATCTGATCATAAAATGGACCAAAAAGAATGCCTTCCACAAAAAACTTTGTCGTGAAAAGGAAAAACAGAACAACAAAAGCAAAACCTTGGGCGGAAATAACCAACTGCGCCGAACAAAGATGGCGATTTATTGGCGAGTTTTTGCACCGACTGCAACAAACATAACGGTGTGGGGACCAATTAGCTGACACATGACGAATCTTAAGAAGAAGTCTCAGAATTTCAGACCAAGTTGAGCTTGAGCTGTTTAACTAACTCAAAGCCAAGCCAAAAGCCAAAGCTGACACTGTACACTGTCTTCTTTCACAGATCCCCAAAAATATCTCTCCTCTCGAACGAATAGAAAATGAAATTCATTCCAAATTCAATTTCATTTCATTATCATTTGAGTTTTTCTAACTTAACCACAGTCAAATTCTAACCGTAGCTAAGACAATGTAAACCCTAGAGTTTCATTTCACACTCAGCACTGGCTTTGTTATATAAAGACAGATATCACTAATGGTCATCGGGTTGTGACCTGTTTGGTTCATTTCCATTACTATTTCTCTTCTTCTTTTTCTAGTCTGTAAATTATAATCCCCATTTTGCTCTTCTTTTTTTCTTGTAGTATTTGATTAAGCAATCATGATCAAGTAGAAGTATTTGTTCTTTCTTTTATATTTTGTGTGTACATTTTGATGATGGGTTCAAAGGGTGGAGGTGAAATGATGAAAAAAAAGAAAGATTGGTCAGCAAAAATAGATTACTGCTGGTTATTAAGTAGAAGCTATACAGCAATTTTCTTTGGTTAAACAGATTAATTCTGTGTTTACTTTCTAGAATCATGAAGAGATTAAATAGTTCTGAGTCACTGGGTGGGTTGATCTCTATGTGTCACTCTGCAGGTACTATACTACTTCATGAATTCCTCAATTTTGCATAATGATTTGATTTTTGGGATGCCCCATTTTGTTATTTCAATGTTTTAATTTGTGTACTTGTTATGTTGGAATATTAGTCTTGTTTGTGTAATTCAAGACCATGCATATATTTATTTAGTCTCTTTGTTTCCGACAATGTGAAATCCCAAGTTATGATGCAAATGTGTTTTGAAACGGATATAATTGTTCTTGTTTACTAGATCCATAACTGAAACGGATATAATTGTTACGATGCCCCATTGATTGATAGTACTAATGGTATGTTTGGTTTATTTTTTGTAGAGGAGAAGAAGAATAATAACATTTACGGTAGAGGATTTCAGTCGATGTTAGATGGTTTAGACGAAGATGATTTAGGAGAAGAATCAGGTCATTTCGGTGGTACTGAGAAAAAGAGAAGATTAAACATTGATCAAGTTAAAGCATTGGAAAAGAATTTTGAAGTTGAGAACAAACTTGAACCAGAGAGGAAAGTTAAACTAGCACA
>JAJJMA010021617.1:0-25173 GCA_023529015.1 Papaver nudicaule | reverse complement strand
TTCCTCTCTCTCGCTGTGTCACTCTAGCGCACTCCCAGTCTCGGTCTTCCTCTAAATCTCAACTGATTCAGGATAAATCTTTTTCGCATCTGCAACTTCAGATCCACTCCACAGGTACATCTGTTAAATCCCTCATGAATTTTCTCTTAAGATTCTAATTACAATCTCTAGGGTTTGAAGGAATAGATGTAATTCAATTATCACCTAAAGTTGAAATCTGGTTCAGTGGTTTTAGGATTTTCTATATTTGGGTGACCAATTTCTTAGGCAGATCAGAGGATTATGTAATTAGAAGAAAAAAAGACAGAAAAGATGCAACACTGTGGTAATATCAGTAGTTCAGAGTTTCCTCCACTGGTCGGTTGTACGAGTATCGATGCTGTACTTGGTTCTGATGTATTAGTTGGGGAGATATTGAGTAGAATTCCTGTTAAAGATCTCTGTAGTTGCAAGTGCGTATGCAAATTGTGGCAATCCATAATTTGTAAAAACCCATACTTTAGTGATTTACACTTTAGCAGATCTATATCACGCACTAGTCTTGATGAGAGCTGTTTAGGTGGTGACGTCTTCTTACTTATCGAATGGGTTAATTATGACTGGGGAGGAGGACCACGGTTGTTATCTGCAGAATTCCAACTATCTGAAGGAGGAGGAAGAGCTATCGTGCAAAGAGAAATACCTGTTCTACCTTCTCCAGAAGGGGAAGCAGTAATTGTTAATATAGTCAATGGTTTGTTTTGCTTAGCAGACCCTACAACACGGTGTGTTTGCATATATAATCCCAGCACCAGAGAATCAACACCTTGGATTAAATCAACAATTAAACAACAATGGGATGATGAATTCGAGGAAACACAAGTAACAGACGAAGACGGGGATCACGTGATGCATGAGGTTTCCTATGAAAGTTGGCATGCTTTTGGATATGATCCTGCCACTAAACAACACAAAGTGGTTGCTTTCTGGAAAAAAACAACGGATACCCGTCGTGGATCAAAGTCTGATATTGTTTGCGAGGTTTTGACCATTGCTGACAGAGGAACCGAAGCCGATAATAGAAGGTTTCATGAGGTCCCATTCCCACCAGAAGTGGATCCTTGGGACCTTCAGCTTGTTAAACCTCTTTATGCAAGTGGTTCCATATACTGGTCGTGTGACGACTTTATGCCGCTTACGAAGGAACCTTATATTCTCGAATTTAATGTTGGGCGTGAAGAGTTTAGAGTATTTTCTCTTCCTAAGTTCATCGTAGAAGACATTCGCTATCCTGGGTGTGGTCAACTGATTGAAGTTGATGGCCATCTAGCTGTGGTAGGTAAGAAGGTAGATATGGAATGTCAACAAAACAACAATACATCAATGAAGATGTGTATACTGCACGTTGACCAGGATCAAGACAGGAAAATGAAGAAGACGCATGATCCGACATGTATGGGCAAGGTTCCTTGTAGCACGAGTATTGATTGTTGCTGCTATTATTGGATGGAAGAGACCTTCTTAACGCCACCACCTTTTGATTGGGACCCAAGGCATCCCTATGCTATTTTAGCCATTCCAGATACTGATTTGTTCATCATAAGATCTTTTGAGAATGGCCGTTTTTGTTTTTATTATTACAACTGGAGGAAGAAGTATTTCTCGGCCAAGTCTGAAATAGTTGGAATGACTTCATTCTTTCAAGATACTGCCCAACTCGTTACATCTCATTGTGTTCTTCGCACTTACCGCGAAAGCCTTCTGCGTGTTGTGTAAGAGCAGTAGAGAAAACGAAGCCAATAACAGAAGGTTTCGTGAGGTCTCACTCCCACCAAAAGTGGATCCTTGGGATCTTCAGCTTGTTAAACCTCTTTATGCAAGTGGTTCCATATACTGGTTGTATGACGACTTTATGCTGCATATCAAAGAACCTTATGTTCTCGAATTTAATGGTGGGAGTGAAGAGTTTAGAATATTTTCTGTTCCTAACTTCATCGTATATGACATCCGCTATCCTTGCTTTGGTCAGTTGATTGAAGTCGATGGTCATCTATCTGTGGTGGGTAAGAAGGTAGACATGGAATGTCAAATGAGTAACAACACATCAATGAAGATGTGTATACTGCATGTTGATCATGATCGTGACAGAAAAATGCAGAAGACGAATATGGCGACATGTATGAGCAAGGTTACTTGCAGCACCAGTACTGATAGTTGTTATTACTATTGGATGGAAGAGAACTTCTTAATGTCACCGCTTTTTTATTGGTATCCAATCCCGATGCTATTTTGGCAATTCCAGGGACTGATTTGTTCATCATAAAATCCTTTAGGAATGGCAATTTCTGTTTTTATTATTACAACTGGAGGAAGAAGTAAGTCTGAAATAGTTGGAATTACTTCATTCTTTCAAGATATTGCCTAACTCGTTCCGTCTCATTGCATTCTTCGCACTTACGGTGAAAGGCTTCTGTCTGTAGTGTAGGAGCAGTATACTTGCTCCGCCGTTATGTACTAGGTACAATTGTTACATTTATATTATTTTATTTTGCTGAATCGATTTTTTTTATTATTATCTGTCATTTCAAATATAAATAAATAATTACGAGGGTACTTTTGATGACATTTCCGAGTTCTTTGAAAGTGGTGATTATGTGCCAGGACAGAAGTGATAAAAAGTCAGATGGTAATTTATTTTTTTCAGTGAGTTTGTCATTTTATATAGATTATGATGCAAAGATTTACTCCGTATTAGATGTTGATCATATGACAGATTCAATAATTTTGCATGAGAATTACCGATTATTTATTTCATTAACTGTGAACTCCTAAACATTTATAATACTGGTCTTCCTACTTGCTTTTCAGGGTAAATTCTTAACTTGTTTGTTAGGATAGATGTTGTATAGAATGAATGTTCATGTGTAGCTGGGACTTCGTTACTGAATGCCTTCATGAGTAGGTCCTAGGAGGTTGTCTTTGAAGAAAGAAACATTTCTCTTGAATAAGCGCATACCTAATCTAAATGCCTTGTGTTTCTGTTAGCTAATCTGCTCTGCATACTTTGCCCTTATATCTAATTGAAACACTGGCTGGCGAATGAGGATGCTTAACCCAATTCAAAGTAAACTGACCAGTTACTAGTTCAAGGTTTCACATCACTTTTGTTTGTTCACCTGACATACTTCGGCAGTAGCTGACAGCATGGCGTTTGCAGTTGACTGCTCTTGATACATAACTTCCTTGCTCGTCTTTTGCAAATCGTTTGTCAGTCTTAGTTGGCTAGAAAGGATGATATATGTTCTGTATAGTGAATAGTCTCTGGTTCATAAGTTTTCCTCTGCATAAGCGAGGTTGCTCCGCCATTAGTGGTTCATGGGTTCACTGTTCCTAGAACGGTTGTTAGATGGGTGGCATGTAAACGAAGGTGGGGGAAGAAAGTGGGACATAAATATGAAGTAGCTTCAGTATAACTACTATACTCGAATCTTGATGCCATAAGTACGCACGTAAAATCGTCCTACACGTGCACTTTGCAGGCCATAACCATTTTGTATTCTCTGCATTTCATGATTAACAAAGAAAATTCCCTTCTAGTTCTGTTTTTGTTTTGTTTTTATTTTGTTGTTGTTGAAAACAGAAGTACCTTCTGAGAACAAGTACCTGCTGAGATCTTTGTTACATAGAAATAGTGATAGGGATCAAGTACTCTTATTCAACCCTATTTTGTGTTGTTATATTTCAAGCATTTGTTTGCTGTGGCTGTTCCACTGTATTTTGTGTATCTATTCAGACATTTTGTTCGGACATGGTTTGTTGGGAGGTTTGTAATGATGGGAATTGCAGTTGGCATGGTCTTTGCCATTTCGTTCGGACCGTTTTTGTATACTGGACAGGTAATCTCTCTTTAGCTGTATTAGATTGATTTTCTACCAATTTAGAATATTTAAATTCATTATCTCCTTAATGACGTTTCTAGCAATTAAGAATGTGGGTCTACTGTAATAGAAACATATGTGAGGAGCAGAATTGCATTTGCCAGATAGATTAAAACAGAAATATACATTCATGGTTACATAGTTGAAGAGCTGATAATGTAGATTGGAATTTATGGACATCCTAAGGACTTGGTGGATTGGGATTGGATTTTTTATGTCATTCTTGTGTGCCTGTGATTGTTCTAATTAGATAATCATTTGCTATCTGATTTTCACTAGTTTTTACCTAGATGATTTGCAATGTCGAAACTGAATCTTAGATGTATAGATTAGATTTAGACTCTTGTTTGTGGTTTTTGGTTAACATTTAAAGCTTTTCCTTGCAGATACAACAAGTCCTCATGTTTCCTTTCGGTAGGGGACTTTGCCATGCATATTGGGCTCCTAATATCTGGGAATTTTACATACTTTTAGATAAAGGACTTGCTTTCTTGCTCGCACAAATGGGGTTTAACATCCAGGCACCTGCAGCTTCTTTCGCTGGTGGTCTAGTAGGAGACTCATCACCATTTGTCGTGCTTCCTCGGGTAAGCCTTATTCTTCTTGATTACTTAAAATGACTAAATGTATGCCCCATTGCCCTATCTTATACTCATCCCATGAATTGGTTCATTCAGTACAGTAAGACTCTTTTGCGTGTCTCTCTGCTAGAGGACACATTCCTCGCACCTATTGGAAACAAATTCAGTATATTGTGTTTGCCTATAGCTGATGTGTTCTATCTACACATTAAATAATGTGTTCATTTCTTCTGTGGAATTGCAGGTTACCCCTTTAGCAACAATGTTGTTGGTTGTACTTGCACTATCTCCATGTTTGTTTAAGGCATGGAGAGATCCTAAGCCACGGATGATCACTAGATGGGTAGCTTATGCATATATGTGTGGTTTTCTCTTTGGGCGGTGTGTCCATGAGAGTATCCAATAGAAGTGTGATCCCTTCTCCTGTTATCATCTAAAGCAGCGGGGGAATCGTTACAAAGAGGAAAAAGTGATGGGAAAACATCATAAGGACGAAAGGCTGCTCATGAAGTGGACAATGATGCTAGTTTGTCTATAGAGGTGTGAGGTCAGTTTTTGCAACCTTACCTTTTAGGAATTGAAAAACTTCCCTTTTTACCTCTCATGTTGATGTCGATATGTTGCGGAATTGGAATGGTGTATTCCTGGATATGGAAACTGGAATGGATCTTCAAATGTTAAATGACATTACTGGATAAGTAGTGAGTTTTCTCTTTCTTATTTTCAATTAATTAAGTGTAAAATCTGAAGGAACTAGCTTTCAAGGTCTCCCACAACCAGAAGGTAAATCCGGATAAAGACATTCAGCTATGCTCATTGAAACCAATTTTTAACGGGTTGTCTTTTCGACTTGAGTTGAGATTGGATAAAGTATCTTCTAAGAGCAAGCACTATGGTGCTGTTATCTTTGGCCCTCTGGCTAGAATGTAGACCTATACGGCCTCTTTCATGTATCCTTTGCCGTGTTTAGATATCAAATGATACATCAAATTTTAAACACGATATCTATACAATTCAGAGGTTCTCTAATTGATGCCAAATACGCCAAAAATTTACACGATTTGTTCTATTATTTCGATAAATCCTCGGATTTGAAATCCTACGATATGAAAAATTCTACGGAATTACAGTTTTTGCAACCAAACACATCACTAATGAATTTGTACTTTGGGTTGGGTGCAAAATTTAACGGACAAGTGCGGTGTGAAATCTGAGTAAGCCCACCAAAAAAATGGTGGAACGAGAGAGCTAAGGACGGATGATGTTAACACAAAACCGTGGGCTTTACTTCCGTTTCTTTCCTCTTCCCTCACACGGTTCCAGATCGTAAGTGGTCCTCTTAGTTCCGGGAGAAAGCGATATAAACTTTATCGAAAGAAAAGAGATACAAACTATTACAAAGTATATCGCTTTCGCTTTTGAGTGATATAATCGCTACCCAAAAGCGATATAGTTTATATCGTTTTCAGTTTGACCTTTTTTGTTTACATCGTGCTTACACATGTTCTGTTTGGACTTTAATTCATGTTACACTCCGTTTACACTCTCGATTCTCTTGTTTTGAATTACCTATTTGCAGGGCCGGTTTTAAGGCCTAGCATCTTGGGCTCCAGCCCAGGATAAAAAAAAAATCAAAAGTTTTCCTAAGCTAGGAGTTAGTATTCTGATGGCCCAATATTAGGCAGTTAACGGTAGTTTTCATTTACGATCAATAATTTCCTACTTGTTTTGACCTTGAGTAGGCAGTACTAATGGTCAGGTATCTGGCTATCCTACTCCCCAAATATAATGTTCTTTGCAGCACTCATGGAGTCATGGGCAGGCAGCATTATAACTTCACTTTCTAATCTAATTTTGGTGGGTAAACTTATAATTTTTTTATCCAAGGGTATAATTGGACAAGAATGCTAGGAGATGGAATTTCAAATGACAATGCTGGTGCTTCCGACTGATCGATGAAAGCATTTTATTTTTTATTTTTAGTAGCCTTGATTTCTAATTAACGTATGTATTATCAATAGAAAAATTATATAATTGGGGTAAGTTTTTCATTTCAGTATTAAATATGGGGATTTTAAAACAAAACCAAAAAAATAAAATAAAACACTTAGAATATATGTGTGAAACTTTTTCGTTGCACTAATGGACGCTCCAAGCTTTTTCCGCCCAGGGTCATCAAAATCTCAGAGATGGCCCTGCGTATTTGGGATTTTTCTCTCTTTTTTTCTCTTTCTAATTACGTATTTGGGATTTTTCTCAAGAGTAGTATGGCCTTTTTATTATTACACTTCGCTTACACTCTCAATTCGGTTGTTTCGAATTACATATAGCCGTTGGAAATTTTCTCTATATAAGAGCATTGTCCTTCCCAACTAATTCTCCCCAGTCAATATCATCTTCAAATATTTTTCAATCTCTCTATGTTGTCAAGATGAATAATCCATCGTCCTCTGCTCCTCTCTCTTCTGGTAGGCCAAAACGTTCAATCTCATATATAATGGTAGGTTTAAGTCAGCGCAATCTAGAGAAAACTCCCTTATCACCACAATCACCTCCCAGGGTTCTCCTTCAAATTTTATATTGCTCGGTACTCCTCCCCATCTCCTCCTCCCATGTATCAATATCGTCACATGAATGAGAAAAATAATTCATGAATACTTTTTTGATTACTCTCCATCTCAAAAACAATTATCTCCTCCTCGGTTAACAAAAAAAATATTGTGTCCTCCTCCTCCACTTATGTGGAGTGAAGATTTTTGTCTTTGCAGAAATTATATGTTGCACTATTCAAAACCGGATGAAATAAAACGATCTCGTATTGGGGTGAATTACTCACTATAGTGGAGTATTATCAAGCAAGACTTCTACGATGAAACTCCTGAGAAACATATTGAGCGAGATGCAAATGGATTTTTGGCGCGATAGACTGAAATACATGAAAAAGTCCACGAATTTATGCACTTGGGGAGATTGATCAAAGAACAAAGGGAAGATACGGATGATGAAATTCTTGCTAGGACTTTGAAGGAATGGCAAGCATTGAAAGGAACGAACTTCAAGTACGAACGACACTACCATCTCCCGAAGACTTTTTTGTGTACTCATTATATAAAATGAGTAACCAATTTAAAGAATGTAAACCTCGATTTATAGTTTTTGCAACATGTAACTTTGATTTTATTCCTGCACCCTATGTAGTATTTGTTTATTTTTTAGTTTGTGATATAACTTAGAGCAGTTATTTCACCTCGACTAATTTAGATTCAGGGTTGATGCAATTTAGATTTTATTAGTCTCACATCCATACATGGTTATATAAGCAAAAAACCTAAGTCAAATCAAATTTGCACTCCTTTGAACCAACATTTCCACCTAGTTGGACGAGTGAGGTCTCGTGAGGGCTTACAGATAGTGTACCCCAAAAATCATAGAAGCCATTTTACACATGGTTAAGTGATGGATTCATCATGGGAAAAAAGTGGATGAGAATCGTGTAACAGTCGTAGTGGTTTAATTCGGTTCCTTCGATCTCCAGATAAGCTTCAGTCGCCCAACGTTCCTGTAAAAAAATTGAACAAGATTAAGTATGGTTTAGTTATTCTTAACATAGTGGTAAATAAACATTTTGCAGGTATACATGTTACGAAAACTTACATATGTTTCTCTATTCCTTGTTAGGTCGGGAGGAGGCGGATTATCGTAGTTGATTTTAAGAATAACTACATACTTTCTAACCTCCCTCCTAATTTTCCCCACCCTGGTTTTAAGTTAACCAACATTTCGCACATTATGATTTCCTTCAATGTCAGCAAAGTTCTGCATCACTCTTTCCCAGAATGCATTGATAGTAACTCATAGGTGTCGTACGTCTTCAGCCGATTGTACAAGACACAACCCCTTGTTAATGCCACATCCTCCTCTGTAAAAAATTTAGTGATACTTAAAGGAACAATAGAATAAACAAACACAGAAGTTAATATGCCACACATGGAATAGCATGGTTTTAGTTGGATGAGTGAGATGAAGAAAACAAAGAAGAAAGCTTGATATTTATAATAAATTCGAGGGAATCTCGACATTGAATAACATTTCGTCTTTTTCTGCCATTGAATAACTACTTGTTTATTTCATTCTGCCATCGTCAAAGTATGGGAAAACTAGCCGTAGAGAATCTCGACAATGAATGACAACTCGTTCCTTTTACTCTCCCATGCTGAAATGATATGGAATCTCGACATTGAATGAAAACTCGTGTATATCTCTTGAATGACATACATTGATTGACTGGAATATGTAATTTTTTTTCATGCCCGACAACAACGAAGCAAATATGCAATACTCTTCCACGGTTAGCAAGTTTCCTTATTACATCATCGTACGACAATAACATATTAAATTAACAGAAAACGGAAAATACTAACTCACTTTCGTAGGAATCACGGTTACACTTAGCATGTGCAAAAAGCCTTTACACCCCTAGGCGACCTTAGTGGACGAGTTTTGTCTCGTGGTAGCTGGCTAAATCAAGTTTGGTCATTAAGGTGAATGTTCAAAAGAACTTCGTAAAAAAGAGAATCTTCATCAAAAGAACTAGGAAATGTTGTTGCCCTTTCTTGCTGCGAAAACAATGAAACAATTTTTTGTTAACCTCCAGAAAAATAACAAACGTTATACCACATATAACTTCAGACAAATGTTGTATAATCATAACAACACTTACTATTTCTTCTTTAGGAGGAAGTAGCTGGACACGTCTTGGATGGCGAAAAAGTCCAAACTGACGTTGATGTAGTCGTATACTTCTTTGAAGTCTAATATACCTCGTAATAGCCCGCATAATTATAATTTTGCGAGAAGCCAAAGATACAAAGATTCTGCGGTTGGGGGTTCCACATATACTTGTGAATTCTTGGAGTATTCTATTCCATGCAACAATCACACCACGCACTACACAGGGTGTTACATCTTTCTACTTACAAACGACTGGCAAAGCACTCATCAGTGTCGTGTCTTCTTGAGTTATATACACAACCATTGTTGGAAAGAAGATTAAATACCACAAGGAAATAACTAAACAGAAACAAGGATGATGTTGCTAAAAAATAAAATGTGTTTCTCCAATTCATCAACACACCCACTATTTATACACATTACCACCACATAAGGACAAGGATAGATAATACGTCTTTTGTGGTGAATTTGGAGCACACATAATAAAAAAAAACAAAAAATATAATCTGAAAACTAACTCACTTTCATAGGAATCACAGTTGTACTTAACATGTGCAACAAGCCTTTAAACCCCTAGCTGACACTAGTGGACGAGTTGTGTCTCGTAAGTGATTTTACTTTTCTTCACTCATCTGAGTCTTGCCGAGTTCATTTCCGGAAAATTATAAATATAGATTAAGTAACAGTCTTGAAAAGGAAATCTTTAACGCGCTCGTGTAAGAAAATCAGCCTTTTCCCTTCTCTCCTGCAACAAATAATTAAACCAACTCAAGTGTATCACCAATTTCGTTAATAAATAATATTAAATGATCTTTCATAGACAAACCTATCAAAGAGCTTACTATTTGCACCGGTGTAAGCCTCGGGACAATCAAGCGTTCATACCACGTTCTCTGAATATCAAATATAGTACAACGACCCTCATTATTGTGATATGTCGATCATGCAACGATTCAATGTCTCTCGCATTTGGTTCTGCTAGGGCATTGTCCGGTCAAACCCACTAGTGTTGGTATGTCAAGCTGGTTGTCAGTTTTAGGTGTCAAAACACAATTCTTGATTTAGCCTACTAAAGTTTCGATTTCAGAATTGGGATATGGACTAAGTAGTAGAGACCTTGAAGACGAAGACTGTGAAGACAAAGAAGACATCAATTATTCTTCATCGACAAAAGGTTAGTAGGAGTTATGACTTTTATGGAAATTCTTTTATTCTACTAACTCTATCTTTCGAAATAGTCGACTACTTTAGTAGTGATATTAATTGCGATTGAGATCGTGTTCTTGTCTACATGACCATGTGTTATGTTGGTATTTGTTCCCACAAATACTAAGTTTACAAGAATGCATGAGGTAGATTCGATACCATTTGTCCATTGCAATGGTTTGCTTGCAAATCACTTGTTGGATATGGGTGAATCTAAAGGAGTACTCTTGAGCAAGAGTCCAGTGGATTATAGCTGAGGACGTCTAACACGTCTAAGAACTGGTTAAGCCCAGAAAAACTAGCGGATCCAAGTTAAACTCTAATCTGAATGTCGACGGTTCCCGAACCGTTTGTGAACAGTGACTTAGGAAAAACTCCTGAGTTCCAAAGTGTCATTTTGTACGCGTACCCTACGTGAACCTCAAAAATCGATACTTTTGGCTGTGATTCAGGTGAACGGTTTGAGAACCGTCCCAGGTGAATATTCTCTGGGATTTTCACTCGGGTTAAACTCTGACTCCTTATCTCTTAGTTGGACTTGGTTATCACGAAAATATCTTATGTGGTCCATTTAACGGTTCTCAATGTGTCAATAAGATAAAGATTATCTCTGGTCTGTTGGATATCAATCTTGAAGTGTTTATGAGCTAATAAAACACTTGGCAGATAAATGATAAATGATTTCCAATTGAGATAAATCTCTGTTTACTTGGTTTGCAAGTTAGGGTTTCCAAAACTTGTGGGACAAGTAACTAGTTGCTTTATTCCAAAGCAACCTATCTTATTGAATGCTATAAATAGAGGTGTCTAAGGACGAAAACCACAAGCATCAAGCATACGTGAAGATTCCTTTTGGAAGAGATCGTAAAACTCTTTTCACTTCGGTGAATGCTTGTTGTGGTATAGTCATGAAACCTTAGTGGGAAGCACACAGGTAGGAGATTGAGACCTTAGTGGTTGAAATCGGAGTAACCTGTAACCTTGGTAACTGATCACGTTCTTGTCTATTCTACGGTCCTTCTCTTCTGATATAAGGCCATTCAAGAACTGATACGTTACGTACAGGGTTTTGAAAGGAAGCAACGCACGGCTGCACTCGGTGTTGTAAGACCTAGTTAGCTCCAGTTGTATTAGTTTCTTAAGTGATTCTTCATGTACAACTGAGGTAGAGACAAGTTGGGCATAGTTTACTCGGTTTACTTGTCAGCCCCCGCTTGTAAGTAGATTTTCGAATGACCTGGAGAAATCCGAAGGAAGTCACTTTGTGTATGTCAAACTGATAGAGGACAGTTCAAACATACAGTTGATAATTTAGGTTGCAAAGCCGGAATTGTTGACACAAGCCTTTAACATCAGTTAAAGCAACTTCTAGGCCTGTAAAGGACGTCAGCTAGGGGAATCAAGTGCGTGACGATATGTGGGGGAGCTAGAGACTTAAGGAGTGCGACAGTAGCAGTTTGCTTGGAGGGTTGGAATTGGTCTCTGCTACATCCCAGACCGAAGTCTTATAGTAGGCTAGTGTTTGTAGACAGTTTGTATTGTGCGGTGTTCAATCTGGACGAGGTCCCGAGGTTTTTCTACAGGTCGTAGTTTCCACGTTAAAAAAATCTCTGGTGTCTTGTGTGCTTTACTTTCCGCATTATATTTTCTGATTATATAGTTAAAGCAAACACAAGAAGTACGTTATTCTAAACCTGATCGTTGTCCTCAATCCATCCCTTGGATTTACCAAGGCCTTGTCTTGCGTTGGACTGATCCTAATGATCCAAACTCAGGTTAACAGATCTGGATATTGATTTTTGAGATCGTCCAGATCTGACCATAAGTCTCACGAGCCCAAATAAAAAGTTGGTTATATTTCGGTACCCCTGCTTTTTCAGGTTTCGATAACCATTAATAAACCTCTCCATAATTCGATTCTAGATGATATTATAATCAATTCTTCTTATATCCTCCTCACTATTAACAAATATCGAAGCTCTAATTAAGGTCTATTTTGGTATATCTAGCCATGGTTTGTAAAAACAAAATCTTACAAGATGAAGATTAAACGGGTGATATCCCTTATATGTTATGATTGTACTCTCTAGTTGTAGTACACACATGTCCTTTTATACACTAAATTGATGACACAAGACCCAAAATAATATTCGATTCCTTACAACTCATGCCATATGACTGAAGAACCACTTTGAGATATCATTAATAAATATAAAAGTAGATATCTCAATTGTCGTGACCTGACGAATCTTTATGAAATGACCTTACCGTACGAAGTGACAATTGCATACGTGGTCAGTAAATAACCACAAGTGTCTAATTACTTGAGTGGCTTTGCCATTCAACTAGTTATTATGTATTGCATCAATTTAAGTAGTCATGTATCATTATCCCAATCTCGTAAGATTAAGATTAAAGAAGTTCTTTTCAAAACGAAATATGATTAAAGAAGTTCTTGATACATTGTCTACGAAATCTTAAGGAATGCTTTTCAAATTAAAGATTAATTAAACAAAACATTTAATAAAAGGACTAGTCGGAGTCTTCTGTGTATTCTAGGCGCAGGGACCTAACGTATTGCTCTGTTACGGCAGTTATGAGTTTTAAGTATTTGCGGCCATCCCTCATCAAGTACTTAAGACATTCCTCGTCCACAAAGGGATTGTTGGTGTGTGCTGCCCAAACGTTTTCAATCTAGATTTCTGGAAGAAAAAAACTGAGAAAAACTTAATTAGTTTGTAGAAACACTGAAAGTTTACATTATAACCAGGAACACTTTCAGTTATACTTACTATGAATTCCGCTTAAGCCCCTTGATGGTGTCGAAGAACCAATTGTTTCATTTGATGTACTCCAGGATATGTGTTTAAATTGAGTTGAATCTAAAAGCCAATTGGTCCTAAGTGAACCCTCTACGATTAACCCCCATGTCATCTAAGAATTCTTCGACTCTCTTCCAGAACATGAAATGTTGTTCTTTTGGTCGTTCACGATAAGTCAGGCAGAAGGCTTGCATAAGGTGTGCATCATCGTCAAGAGTAAAATCCATCTACAACAATTGTGTTAAATGTCATCATTCAAACCTATCAAATGTAAATCAACCAAATTTCCACAGAATATAAAAATATAAACCCTTGATACCAAATTTGAAAATGCGAGGGTACCGAGTACACCACACAAATCCTTTTAGTAGCACCTTGTAATGGAGTTTGTAAATCACTTGGGATAAATAAATATAATAACAATAAACTTGCGAAAATGTAAAACAACACACAAGATTTTGTTAATGAGGAACTGCAATCCAACAGAAAAACTGTGGGACCTCGTCCAGACCAAAATGAATACTCTTGAGAATTAATACACCATACTATTAGACTTCGGTCACGATGGCTAAAACACTTGATCCAATAAACGACAATCAATTGCTTCCCCTCAGTATTCCTGCGTCTCCAATCACAAAAGTGATTCCGCACATGTAATCCCTTGAATCTCCAATTCAAGAGTTGCTTCACAGTCCTTCGTGTAGATTATCTCTACCCGACCTCCAATCGGACGATTATGTTTCATTTATGAGACAATAGATCAATACGGTAACGAACCAAAGCCGTACATCTAATCATTGGTATTCAACCCAGTTTCACAATTCAATGTGTGGTGGTTCAATGATACCAAAATCAAGCCTAATATGTTTATAAAAATAAACTGCTTGATTTTAATAAGTTTCATATGTGTAGGATATTAATCAAATACACTACTTGTTCTTGTACCAGAGACTATCAAGTCCTTAAATAGATACAAAGGTGTTCTTGATGAAAATCAAAAAACTTAAGCAATATAAACAAATATAAATAAACAACTTGATTCCACTTCTAGAGTCTATCTGTTTGACACACGAAATCAGCGTTTCGCTTACAAATCCAAGTCGATAGAAAGTCTAGCTCCAGAGACTCTACAACACACCTTGAGTGTCAATGATAGCAGAAGAGCATTGACATAGAATAAATAAGATGATCTATGTAGATATATGGAGATGATCGGATCACTATCAATATGATAGCTCCTAGGCTTCTTGGTCTAGTTGGAAGCATTTCCAATCTCAACTTTGTTAACAACGAGATAAATCTCGAAGAACTCTAAGTTGGTGTTCTAACAAAAGAAATGTTATAAGGACAAAACTTGAAGGAGGAAATGCATCTCCTTATATAGTGTTTCGACTAAGGCATGTTTGGCAAAGTGATGGGTCTCAAACCAGCAAATTAATTCTATATAATATTTCCCACAAATACTAACAAGCAGCATAGCGGTAGTAGAGTTCGTTCCCACAGAGAGCATGGAATTGTTACTTGTTCTTCACTTCTTATGTAACCATAGGGGGTTGAGTTGATAAAATAAAATAAAGAAAAATAAAAAGAGACAAATAGAGGGAGAAATTACTGATCAAGGGTTTCATCTTCCATCACCAAACAAATTCCTCAATCGATCAAAACCAATATTAAATCCTTCTCGTACCAATAGCCCTAGAGTACCCTATCGCAAGTATACTCCGGTAAATTCCTTATGTCATCACATACCATAACGACGAATATGTGAATACTACCCAGAGAACAACTTAATACAACATGTGATCAAGTTAATTTAATCCCCAATGAGCTTTAAGTTCTATGAATTAGGCTAATCTGTGCAACAGAAGTACTACGAGTAAACCATTTAACACAGGTCAAGCTTCTACATGTGATTACTAGGATGCATCACTACAAGCAATAACCACACAGTGCTACTTATAATCAAGATTTGAAAATTTGTATTGAAAACCCTAATTTAGCTTTAGATATGAACACGAATTCACTTAATTTGCAACTCAAACAAATAAGCATCCAATCATACTGCAGATCGATTCCATCATACATTAATTATGTGTGGTAGAACATGCACAATAAAAGAATTCAATAAATATTAAAACTGACCAGCCAGATTGATTCACATGTCTAGTACTTCCGATTACATCCCCGAACCAATAACGATGAAAATTACACGATCATAGGTTTCTCAAAAACCCATGGAAAAAATATAGAAAAAAAGAAGAAAGAGAAAGTCTCCCCCAAAGGGAGGAAACCGAAGTGTAAAGATATGTATAATTGTCTCTAAGCTCCCCTATATATAGACTCAAGTGTATGGGAGCCCTTGCTTTGATCCCGTTTGAATTAGGTTTCCAAAACTCAATCAAATTCGCGTCGGGTTGCCCCTTAAGCTAATAAGCAGGACACCCTGTAGCAGTTCCCGTTTTTAGCCTAGTTTATGATTTTTCTTCTTTTACCGTTTTCCTCATAACTTCTTCGTCCGAACTCGGATTGACTTGATTCTTTCGCCATTGGCTTCATATTTAAATTCTCTTCAAGATTGAGCCAAGAAAATCCGCATTTGGGTGAGTAGAACTTGATCTTTGGCTTTTCTTTTATTTCTGCTCTGTGCTCTTTGATAATTTTTTCTCTTTTTCTTGATTCAGCTCCAATATTCCCATAAAATATAAACATAACTAATAGTATATAAATTCACCCGAAAACTTGCAAAGAAAGCATAATCAATTGATGCTTAGAGAGGTGTTTTGCACGCCTATCACAAAGGCAAAGTCCGAAACCTTAATGAGAATTAAATGTGCATTCAATTCTGCATTAAAGGCATTTAATGCGGACTTAACTTCTTTTGACTTCAAATGATGAAAAACCATTAAATGAAATTTGTTTTGAAGACACAAAACTGGTTCATAGAAACCGGTTCTATTTGGCACCCGGTTTCTGGGACAAAACCGGTTTCGCCTAATATCAAAGCACTTCTTCTAAAGTTAACATGATGACAACATAAGCTTTGAATGTTGTCGTTAAATTGATTATAGATTCCAAAAGAAAAGAATGGAATGATCAAGATGGAAGGATTGGACCAATTCGAATTAACCCAAGCAATAGAACATTGCTGCAAATGGAAGGTTTGCCAATTGTGTCATATAATGAACTCTTCCATGAATGCACAAGTTCATGACCATGTTGAACCAAATCATACTTCAAAGAATATATCATTGAAACACATAGTATGATTAATGAATAGTCTTCACATTCCATTTGCAAGTGCAAGAAATGAAATGTGGACAAGGAGATCGATTTCATCTAGAGGGATCGATTCCTTGTCTAAAGTGTATTGATTCCTAGTTAGGGAGATCGATACACTTCTTAAAGTGAAATGATTACACAGAAATCGATACACAATCTCCGAGTGGATTGATTACAAACTAGTGCAATTAATGCATACCACATGTGTGTAAATCACCTGTGGGTGAACCTTTTTCTGAAATGTATTTAAGAAACTCATATGATTCTAAAGTTCATCTTGATACACTGTTAATTGAAGTCACCTGTTGGTGGCTATTATTCTACATGTTCATGAAACATTTAGATAATCTTTATTTTGTTCAACGTATGAGCCAAAACTACCTGTAAGCAACTTTGTTCCAATAGTTAAATCAAACTGAGAGGACTCAAAGCACATATAACACTTTGACATAATAGTATATCATTATGATGATAACTAAACAATATAACAGTATGTAAAATTGCAGACACCATACCGGCTTTTCATATAATACTAGATAGTCCCACTTAATGATATCATACTTGACTTAATCATGACATCAATGAGTTATCAATCAGATGTATGAGTAAACCGAAAACAATTATTTCTTAAATTCATTTTAAAGCATGTCAAGTAAAAATTGTGAAGAAACCAATACACCTAATTTGGAAAAAATCAGACTTAATGAATCTTTCGTAACCCAAAAACAAACGTTAAGATATTCAGTAGTATGATTCGATAATGAAAAATTCGTTTAAGAAAACTCTTTAATGCATTGGTAGCTTAAATTAGATACTTAGTTTAAAAATCAAGATAGATAAGAATTATATGCAAAGTTTTAAATAAGTGATTAACATCATTTTGAATAATTTGTGGGAATTTATCCAAACAATGAAAGCTTAAATATCCTTAGAGCATTGAACCAAGTTTTGAAAAAAAAACCGGAATATGACTGCTTGCAAAAAATATAAAATCCATAATGGGTTACAGGTTACTTAACTCTATAATGAGTTAATTTTTTTTTTTAAAGAAATGATGTAAAATGATGACATTGCAAGGGTGAAAATGAAAGACACTAGCACTTGACATTCATTAAGACTTAAAGTTGTTCAAATCCTAGACTAAAGCGATTCAAATCCATAATGCATAATCATAGACCATACCCTTCATTGTTTTCTTAAATATGTGAACTCGAATCACCTGTGGGCAATTGTTGTCCTAATTATTTAAGTAAAACAATGTTGTATGCATTTAACAATATGATGATGATATAGCTGAAAAGTGCTTCGACATCACTGTGGGAACCAAAAACTAGCAAAATCTTGACATCAACCATTCTATAAAATTCTTCCACCAATTAAGTATATTCGAAGATCGAAAGAATTCTGATTCCAACTTTTGCATAGTAGTGTCACAGCTTACCAATATTACTCAACTAAAGAAAGTGTATTTAATAAACAACAAATATATTTTTTAGGAGAAAAACATGACCTGTATAACTTGAAAAGAAAAACCCAAAGGCATACAAGGTCCCCTCTTCTTTTTACCCGGGTTTGGGACTGGCAAGGTATACATTGGCGGAGTTACCTATCCCTCATGTAGTGTTAGTAATAGCTTATTCTAAAAAAACAATGATAATAATGAGTCATTAGTTTACACACTTGCGTGTCTCCTCTTTGTTGCCCTTCTAAGTTTTCATCATGTACCTTTCAAATCTTCCCCAACTTTACCTTACTCTCCTCAACTTCATGGCCCGGCTCAATTAGAAAAACTGTTAACAAAACTAAGAATCTTGGTTCTTTGTTAATAAAAGCTTGGGAGAAATAAACAAATACAAGACAACAAAAATTCAAATGAGCACTTACAATTGCCACCTAATCCATTGTGAGGATCACTAGTACATGCTTCGTACAAGGTTTCCTCCGCGAGCTTCATACGTTCAATGTTGGTTAGAGATGGTCTGTAATGTGCGTAAAGATGTTAGAATGCATATTTTCCCCCGCTACCTGTCGAATACCACCCTTTAAGCTTTACCGAGTTTCTCTTCTTCACATCTAATACTCCTTCCTTGTTCAGCATAAACAATTGAGGAACATAACTCTAAAAAACCAACTAAAAATGTTATTTTCGTAATTATATAAAGTTTAAGGTGTGAGGCAATAGACTAGTTCTTTCAGTAACTTCTCAGGATCTTCATCATAACCAGCAATCAACAGAGTGCATCCCCGGTATTTGGGATTTGACAGTAACATCATGTACCATGCATGTAGAATGTTGACAAATACTTCTATGGACTGTTCGGGATTCTTAAGAACCTGAAAACATAAACATTAATAAAGAAACTGAAGTGTGAATATTTGATGAGTTATAGTGACTAAAATTGAAACTAGATCATACCAGGTGTTCCAAATAAGAAACGATCTTTTTTGCAGTTCGTCCATCTCCTGTTGTAGTAACACCAATTCTTTTACCAATCAAAATAACTTTTCGGACTTCTTCCTCCACTCCTGTAAAGTACTTGGTTCCTTTCCGGTCTGCCGCGAGAATAACTTTATTGGTCAGTATGAATGCAAATGTCGTGGTTCCAAACCATGACCCTATTTTCAAAACCTGCATAAAAATTTCGATATTAAAAACAAACAAAGCTTGTCTGTATATTTATTCAATTAATCTATCCATAGAGACATTAATCACGGAAACCCCAAAAACTAATGCGAAACTGATAATGTCAACAGACTCTCAACCAAATATAGGTGTTGTTATACTTAATGATATAAAGTAAATGCTACCTCTGTTATAGTAATCCTTGGATTGTAAAGGGCCACAGCTTGAACCATATCTCATCCCCTGACCATGAACAAAATTCAGGATCGTGTCTACCAAAACCAGATTTGGTAAATTAACAAAGTCATATTTCTCTGAACCAATAGTCGGATCTAATAGTAGAATAAGCGTTGATTCAATTCTTTTTTCATTAACTTACTTTCATATTATTTTTTAAAAGAGAAATTAACCTGGGGATATCTTAATCATGAGAATGCAAGGTTTGTTTCCATGTCATGCTTGTCTTTTGTTGTTATTGCAAACTATATGTTTGGTGTTCGCTATGATGTGTTATCTTTCATTTAACTTATCAATAATACGTACTCCAAAAAGACTTGTACAAGAGGAGATATTTTATTTTGGAGTTGTTGTCTAGCATTCTCGATGCATCACTTAGAAAAAGGTAGGAAATGCTAGTAACATTACTTCATATAATTAAGCACAACGCATGCCTACATTATAATTTTGTCAGGCCTTTGAAAATTATTCTTAAAAACTGAATTTATTTAAACAAAAATAAGTGCGCGTAACTATCTCATTGAATTTTTGCGTTGATTGAATGAAAGTGTCTATACAAATTCAACCAAAGAGCGAGTAAATTTTATCTGAGTGTTTGAAATTTTAAGGTACTTGAATCATAACGTTAAACTTTGACTTCTTTCCAATTTATCCGATTATTTCAATATGCTTTAAGGTGATTCGAGACATTTTTTTTTGTCTTTTCATATAATCCTCTATAATTAGGTCACTTGCAATAATGGAGCGAGTTAAATCAACAAAAGTTATGAGTTAAACAAGGAAACAAATACACCAAGGGAAGAGATGTACCTCATCAAGATTCTCTTATGAAACATCCTTACAACCATTGAACCAAGTAAAGAAACCATATTCATTATAAGGATATCCACGTATATTCCCCTTTTCATAAGGAAAATCAATGTCATTATTCCACTTGATAGTGCAATCCTTTCTGTCCACTCCTTCGACACAATGCGATTTTTTTTTAAGACTAGCATTTTGAAAGTATGAACTTTGCTCATTAAAGTCCCGTGATTAAGAAAAGATCTCATATACTAAAAAAAAATATTACATAAACTTCACACATCAAGAACACAAGTAAGGGACAAGCATAACGAGCAAACTCACTTAGGTAATCATATACACAAAAGTTCGATTTTTCAGTTTTTTCACCGTTCACATATCTGATTACCGGAATATATTTAAAGATTTTCAACATTTACAGACTATAAATACTTGAAACACATAAACACATAACGAGTGTTATGTAACTATCAGGTCATGGTGGATTACGATGTCAGCTACAGATAATCAACCATTAAAGATAAATGGAAAATAAAAGGAAAAATGTATGTTACGTGAGTCCGAATCCAGTTCATTCATTTCAAAATAAAACCTAAACCTTATGATCCTCTTTGCTCACGATATCACCAAGTGCGGATGACTATAAAACTGCAAAAACAATAGCCAAGTCAAGTGATTGGTCTATCAGTAAAACACTACAGATAGCACATCAACTGAATATTATAACCTCCAATATTCTGATAAGATAAATGGTAGGGAAAGATAGATTACGAACAACATTTAACCAGAAACAAGGAATGTCCTTCATTGTCTCATTCATTTTCCTTTGGATAGATCTGCGCAACTCTCTCTTCTGCCGATGCAATACCTTCTCTTAATCTTCTTGATATTTTTTTTTAGTATATAAAAATACGAGGTGGTAATGCAGATTATGAATCAGTGATTAAGAATCTGAAGTGTGATTATAGAACTTGTTATTAAAGGTTTGAGTGACAAATCAAAATCATAAGAAAAGAGGGAATAAATAAACAATAATACTCTATTTTTTCCCATTGAAGAAAGTAAGAAAGATTTACAAAAGACATCCAAAAAGTCTTATAAAAAAAAATCTCTTTAGAACTTTCTGAACTACAACATAATGGATACCAATATAGTAATATTAATAAAATATCAACAAAGTCCATTAGAGATTTATCATTAACAAATTCTACCTAAACCGGCATGCTAAACCAGTGCTAATAACATACTTTTTTAACATTCTACAATACTAGAAATTTAAAACCAAAACCTCAAGCCTTCATCAATATCAACATCAACAGTTGTACTTATATCAAAATTTCTCCCTTATCTGATTGAGGAAACCTTTATTAACTTTACTAGTGGTTTCAAATCCATTCCACATGAAAATCATCTAAATGTGACCTAGTCAGAGCTCTGTTACTTCAAATAAGTGAATGCATGGCGTTTTTATTTCCGATTGACTTGACGACTCTACATTCAATATTTCTTCATCTGAAAAGCTTGCTTGAGAGTTGACAGCAACTTCTGCTTGATAAGGTAAAAAATTGAACATCAAAGTCAAATAGAAAATCACCAATGCATGGTGTGATAACAACATATACAATAAGGTGATCATCAATCAAGAAACTAAAATTTTTCCTTCGTCTTGACTTTGTAGATGTATGCATTTCCTAGATAGTGAGGACCTTCATCTTTTCCCCATTCATCGTTCACTTTGGCTCTAACAACAACTTTGGAAAGTGCAAATATATTAACACTTGGAGTGCAACATAGAATTATAAATAAGAAAAACAACGAGTATAATAAGTTGAACCACCAAATCCTACAATAGGACCATATTTCTTGTGAATTGTTCATTCTTGACCCTAGCGACTTTTCTCATCTCACACAACAAATAATCAAGGAATTCACTTCCCTGGAGTATTCACTCACCTTATCCAATTCTTACACAAACTGTATGTAGCTGACACTCACCCGAGAACTGGAAGTGTTTTGGAAGATGACATATCCCAAGATGTAATGAACATAAAAAGTTGTTATAGCAGTGATACACTTCTCCTCCAACTTTCCTTCCTCGAAGAAACTTCTTTATCGTCCCCTTGATTTTTTCCCTTAGGGATTTCAAATGGATTATTTTTTGCCGATGTTGGCCAACTAGCATCTCCGACATGGTCTTCCCCTCGTCCCAACCCCATACCCTTTCAATGAGTAGATATATTTCCAATCTAAATCCTTCACGTATTTGGGTCCCTTCACTATCTTACTTGATATGCCGAGGCCTGTCATCTGTTGCGCATCATCCAGAGTGATGGTTTGTAAATTAATAGTATTTATCTTCTACAAAAAGAAAAATTTGACTACTATGATTGGAGATATAAAGATTCAAGATTTCTTTTGGGCGGAGTCTAACACTAAAATGGTAGGGTTACCGTCTAATGGTGATAACACCATGGAATGCATACTTTTATTATTCTCATTGACTTGGTCTTGAGTGTTAAGGTAGTAAGTCTTGGTGGTGTCTTTGAATCGTTCATGTTTTTCCTTTTCCCTGGGTGACTGATTATTTTTTTTTTGTACGTTGTATTTATTGGGTTGAGGTATCCCCCTTAAGTATCTCTTTTTAACCGATCAAAATAAATAAATGATTGTTATCTTCGAGTAATATCTCTATACGAAAGAAGAAGAAAAATACGATTATATCCAACTTGAGAATTTGCTACTGCAGGCCATAACCTGATTTCTTCATGATATTGACCACTGCAGAGGCTTCACCTTTCATTTCCCATTCATCCATTGCTTTAAATTCCACTGCAGGGGATTCCATTTCCAAGGGACATTATCCAGTTGACGATTGGTGTTTGAAAATACGACATGCACTTTCGTAATCCTACAAAATATATGGTTGGCGAATAAAAAACAACATAAATAAATAAGTTTGAGATAATTGCTTTGGTTCTATAGACGATAGCAGTCTAACTCGTTTTGTACTTCCATAAGGTTGCCCTTCATCAGCAGGTAACCCTAGTTTTTTGTCTGTTATCAACATCTCTTTGCTTATTCTCCATGTTCATCTTCTGGTTCATTTAATTACTCCAACACCGAAATCACCTTCATCGACTTCTTCTGCTTTTTTTCTTCTTGGTTTGTTCCACTTGGTTCACTGATGGTGAGCGTTGCAACGACATTACGGCTACTAGCGTTAAATTTTTTACCGCCCTTTCGACGAGGTTCGAAACTCTTAGGGTCAGCATTATTAGCTTGTTTTATTTCCCTTACTTCTACCCTTTTCGTTTTCTCTATAACATATCATAATACACCGATTAACACCTTAGACTGACAAAAATCGCCAAATAAAAGAAAGCAGAAACACCGATTATGAACTAAAAAAAATTGATGAAAGATACAAATATTGCACTACGAGGTAATCGGTGTCTATTCATGTCCACGAACAGTGGTTAAAATACTAAGCTGGTAAAATCGACACCTATGCATAATTACAAACCCGGATTATACACAAAAAAATTACCAAGACTTTCAGTTTTTGCACCTTACGCTTAATCGATATTATAGACACATATATACATCGATCAAGATAAATGTAACAGTCAAAAATCCCATTAGTAGATCTTTGACTGTACACCCAACAATTCTCGTACAACATCATACACATATACATATCATATCAAAACAGTAGAGGATTAGAGTTAAACTACACCATATTCTGTGATCCGCAACTGAAATTCGCAACGGTTTTGCTGCAGTTGCGAATCGCAACATACCCAGCACCGTTGTGGATTTGATGCAACGGTAGAGATTTAGTTGCGGATTGACGCAACATCTTAGATTAGGTTTCAATTTCGCAACAGAAAATTTTCACGTGTGTGGAGTGTGCGTGTGGCGCATTACACTTTAGGACACTTTGTGGAGTGTGCGTGTGGAGTGTGCGTGTGGCCCATATATATATATCATCTAACCCTAACAATCGTACATCCACCCTTATCTTCTTCTTTTACTTATCTCTTCCATCACCTTCATCGAGTTGCAGAGCAGCAGACGAATTTCTTCCATTTATCAGAAAATCCAAAGAACATATTACTAGGTCATGATTCTTGATATCAAAGAACATCTCAAAGAACCTTATCAGGTTCGAGAATTAATCTCTTTGATAATTTTCTCAATTCATCCAGAGTTTTAATTGTTTCAATTGACGTTTTTGATTTGTTTTTGTTTTTGTGTATTATAATCTGAAGAAAATCTGGTTCATCTCTTCTTCTTCTTTGTGGTGCTGTTAAGCAAAGAGAAGTGGTGATTGTTTCAGGTGATAAGTTACGGTTTCGTTCTTTGATTAAAAAAAAATTCATAGAATTGGTTATGATTTCAGGTGATAAGTTACGGTTTTGATTCTTCGGTTTGGTTTGGTTTAATTTAATTTCTAGGGTTTGGTATGGTTTAATTTGTTGGGTTTGTTTATGAATATCTAGGGTTTAATTTGCATATGTTTAATTGATGCAATTTTTTTTCTAAACCCTAACTAAATTCGTTTTGTTTTCATTTTTTTTTGTAGATCTGTTATCGAATGTTCCTTAAGATGTGGTTGATGAGTTTTTTATTTTTTTCTGTCTTACTGTTAAGTATTTTTGATTTAGGGCTAATAGGCTTAAGTTGTTGATTTGGGGGGTTTGTATTCTATCTATGTTAATGATTATTCTCATATTTGGTTTGAGTTGTACGGAGCTCCTTTTGATCAAGATGTGAATTAATTGGTGGTGTAGGAAGGTTGCTTGAACTTGTCATGATATTTGTGCACAATTGAGTCACTTGTAGTGTGTGTGTGGGTTCGACGATGACTATGTAAATTGAGGTATATGCATCATGGTCGAGTGGGACCATGGACGTGCCTGAACCTGTCGTTCTATTTTGTGCACAATTGAGTTATTTTGATTATGCAGCAT
>JAJJMA010021607.1:0-10295 GCA_023529015.1 Papaver nudicaule | reverse complement strand
AGTGGGGAATCTGGAGGTAGTAGTTGGATTTGTAACGGGCTTGGCTCCATAAAGGACATGTCCAACTGTTGATTGTATTGGGCTTCGATCGGATATAAGGCTGTTCAGTTCACTAATCCTTCCCAACATGAGCCAGGTAGCATAAGATCATATGCGCTGATGTTGGCGCTGCATACTTTACTTTGGCGCTTCAAAGGGTGACAAAATAGGGTCATCAAAAATCAAAACCAAAAACCCCTTATAAAACGTGACAATTTTACCCTTTAGATTTAGTTTAGTATTAGTGTTTGATTATCATCAGATTAGTGGTAATCATGATTATCATAATCTATATAGTTAAGTTTATAAAAATTTAGAGAGAGAAATTTATTTGTTTTAGAGTTGATTTAGAGAAAGAAGGAGAGAAAAAAAAAAACTTTGTTCTTCAAAAATCTCTAAGTTTTGAATCACTCAACCAAAATGAGTGATTCAAACACCGATTTAGAGCTACCTGAGACTCCAATAGATTACAACAACAAAATCTACTGTCCGAACGAAGGTGAGGACTCTACATTGCATTATTTGTTGAGTGGAAAAGTGTGGTTAACTCAAGAAACCCAAGAATCACTACAAGATCTCCAAAGAGACAAGTATCAACAAGATTATGAGGATGAACTAGCTTCTAACACCCAGGTATATCTTTGCTTGTAATATTTTTGCATGTAATCATCTTTAGTACGTGGATCTGTGTGATTTTTGTGAGTTGGGCGGCTCTGTTTACGCCTTGGTTTGACCTTGAAACTGAGGCGTAAACCAAATTTACGCCTCAAGATTCTTCCCAATTGAGGCGTAAAAACTGAAATTTGGGGAATCTGAGCCGTACAACATTTTTACGCCTAGGACGACAACCTGCCATTGAGGCGTAAACTGCATGGAAATATTGAATGCACGGTTTACGCCCTAGTAAGTGAGGCGTAAAACTTTTATTTACGCCTTGGTTTTTCTGTTTACGCCTCAATATTTCTTGACACATTCTTTATATACGTCTTGCTTATTGAACCGTAAAACTATGTTTTTCATCAAATACTTTCAAGTGTTATTTACGCCTCAAGTGGAGCATGGAAAACCAAGGCGTAAATGTACCCTTGCCAAAAATTTATGAAAATCCCAGGCTTACGCCTTGAGGTATAAGGCGTAAATTTACCCTGACAAAATTTTTAAAAAATCCCCAGGTTTACGCCTTGGTTAGTAAGGCGTATCCAAGTTTACGCCAAGTTTTACCAAGGCGTAATAGTAGTTACGGTTTATTTATTGAGGCGTAAATTATGTATGATTTCTAATCTTGTTCGTTTGGTTTATAGGTGGTTCCTTACATTGAATCTATTGCTACCCCTGAGGAGTCTGATGATGAAGAGCCTCCCATTGTGCCTATGGAGAATCAACCACGTCCTAATCAAGTGTTGCACGAAGACACTACAATATCATTGGCAACCATATGTTTGTACCATGGTGGGTTTTTGCGAGTTCACCAAAGTTGTGTATTCATTGATCATTTTTCCCCATTTGTGTGTCCTCACTTGTTGTGTTCCCCTCTATGTAGACATGGGGAGATAAAGATGCCGCAAAAGAATGGGCGCAGAACATGGGGAAAAGATCTTGTGTAGTGTTGTTCAAAACAGCCAAGTTCGACCTTATTGTTTCCAAATGGTTTGCGAGTGTAGTGGAAATTACCGAAATCACTGGAAGAAGGGTACCTCTTACAAGAGAAAGCATCCCAAGAGGCCTACGCCAATAAGCCGCACCATAAAGACCGATTGTCCCTTCAAGCTTCAATTTTGGCAAGATCACGAGAAGAGGTTTTTCTTGAAGAGTGTCATATGCGGTAGGCACAACCACCCACCGCCGGAGACTTTGCTTAGCCATGCTCAAGCCTCAAAGTTAAAACCGGAGGAATCGGAGATAGTCGAACGTTTGTGGAGACAAGGATTGAAGCCTTTGGAAATCCTAAGGTACCTAAAGGAGGCAAACAAGAAGAATAACTCCGGATTGAGAACCATTTACAATGCCCAAGCAAGGTTTAAAGAGATGGACGCTTGCAATAGGGATGTCATGCAACAAGTGATGGTCTTGGCGGAGGAGAAGAAATACACTATTTTCTTTGACCTCAAGGAGAAGACGCCGGATGGGAAGCAAAAAGTTAAACATCTACTATTGGCTAATCCGGACTTCATCAAGTTGGCACGTTGCAATCCTCAAATCCTTTTGATTGATTGCACCTACAAAACCAATAAATACAAGCTTCCACTATTGAACGTCGTAGGCCAAACTTCTACTAAATCACCATTTACGGTGGCTTTTTGTTTCTTGGAAAATGAGCTTGAAGAAAGTTATGTGTGGGCACTAAGCTTTTTTACCCCGAAGATCGTTATCCAATGGTTATCCTCACCGACAAAGAACAAGCTCTAATCAATGCTATTGGGGTGGTATTTCCTAAAGCTCACCACCTTCTTTGCACCTACCACGCTTGGAATGGTGTGCAAGTGAAATGCAAAAAGATTATTTTGCCACCGAAATCGGGGGAAAGAAGGAGGATCGAGAAACTACCACTACATCAACAAAAACGTGAGTTTGAACAAATGGAGATTGACTTCATTAAGAATAAGAAAATTTGGGAGGCATTTGGGGGAGATTGGGATACATTGGTGTGGTCACCAACGGAGGAAGAATATGAAATCCAAAAGGCTAAGTTGTTGGCGCATTGGGGCCGTTACCCGGATGTCGTGAAGTACTTGAAAGAGGAGTGGTTGGATGATGCCATCAAAGTTAAGTTTGTATATTGTTTCACAAACCAATACCTACATCTTGGGAACGAAGCAACGAGTACCGTGGAGTCTTCTCATCACCGCTTCAAAAGTTGTCTCCACCGCGCTGATTGTAATTTTGTTACGGTTTTCAAATCTATGGACATTATGTTCAAAGATGATCTTCGTAGAATCAAAACTTTATTTGAAGAAAGCCGGAGTAGGAGAATAACCCCATACTTGAAGGGCCCATGGGGGAAATGGTTTAGTCGACTTTGGTTCAAGGTGTCGAAATGGGCAATCGAAAGGATATTCAAAGAATTTGAGGCTTATGTGCAAGGGAACTATACGGATGTGTGCGTTTGTGGAATGTGGAAATCAATGGGACTACCATGCCGGCATATGTTCTCTAAATACGTTGATGGTGTGATCCCACTCGAGTACATTCACCCTTTTTGGAAACAACTCTCTTTCCACGAACCAATTGAAGAAGGAGGCGTACAAGCCGAGTTTAACAACACCTACCAATATGAGGCAATCGTCAACTTTTACAATAGAATAAACGATGGTCAAAAGAGCTTTTGGTTGGAAAAAGTCCTACAATTTGTGGAACCTCAAAATAACTTGGATATCGAGGAACCGGATAAGGGACCGGGGAAAGGAAGAAAAAAAACTACGGTGCCAAGGTGGCAAGAGCGGATGAATGTCAAGGAAAGAAATAAGGAGTCTAAGAGAAGAGACCCAATTGGAGTTGAGTGGGTGAATAAAGAATACGATGGTGATGAGGACGATGAGGAGTTACAAGCCGTGCTACGAGAGTCAATGAAACGTCCCAAGACTTGTAACATGGGTGAAGGTTCCACTAGTCGTGCTTCAAATGTCAAAGGAAAAGAGCCAATGTATCCGACTCAAGATAGTTCCAAGGGAAAGTCTCCGGCGATTCAAGGTGAAGAAATGAGCTCAAAGATTGTTAAGAAGAAGACAGTTAGGTACAAGAGAGGAGGACATATGGTAAACCGCACAATCGACCGGGAAGGTAACTTTGTTCGCCCTCACCACACTATTTATGAAGATTGGTATAAATATCTACCCACTTGCATTCATAAATACATAGTGTCAATGGATGATGTCGAAGGAGACGGTAATTGCGGTTACCATGTGGTCACGAACCAACTAGGGCCATTTTCGGGTGCAACCATGGAGGGGAGAAACATGACCCAAGTCAATTATATTAGACAAGGGTTGTTAAACCAACTAAGGAGTCATGCACAACATTACAAGAACATGTTATTGGTGCCGGAAGGTTCGTCACCACACCAAGAGTACATCAAGTTTCAAGCTCGTTTGCAAGGTGGAATTCCCATAAGCAATAGTGAGTTTTGGATGAGATTTCCGGTGTGTGGACACCTAATTGCGGATGCTTATAGGTGTGTGGTTCACTACTTCGACAATAAGACTTCTTGGACGTTCACGCCGGAATTTACAAATTACAATGAGACACTAGCAAGGAAGAGAAGAGTAATCATCGCGTTTGTTCAAGATTGTCACTTTATTGGTCTAAAGTTGTCCGATAAATGTCCTTTACCACCGTTGGCCCCAACCACTATGAACAAGGTGAAAGGTAAGGAATGGGCACAAGATTACGAAGTCAACATGCACAATTGGCCTGCGACCTTTATGGATTCGGGGTTTGTCAACTTGGGGGATGATTCGGCATATGTCAACTTGGGCGATGATTGAGAATGCTTTTGGTGGTAATGCTTTTTTGGTAATGCTTTTGTGGTAATACAAGTTCAAGAAGCCAAACTATGGTTTTTTAAAGTATTTTGAATATCTTTTTGTGTACCTAAACAATGCTTTTTGTAATATTTGTTATAATTTGAAGGCTCTTGTTTACCCCATTTGTTTTCGTTAGCATTTGGTAAACTTTACGCCTTAATTAACAAGGCGTAAACACATTTACGCCTTGGTTTCTGAGGCGTAAATAGCGAGTCTTTACATTCAGAGTTACAGGAGATTACTTACGTCGTGCATATCCAAGGCGTAAAACTAACTTGGATTTTTTCCAGATTTTTTCGGTTTTTACGCCTTGGTTTCTGAGGCGTAGAACTAACTTGGTGGTTTTCCGCATGAGATTTGAAGGCGTAACTAAAAGAATTACTTACTTACACCTTGGTTAATTAGGCGTAAAAATAACTTGCAATTTTTGAGAAAATCTGAACTTTTACGCCTTGGTTAATTAGGCGTAAAAATAACTTGCAATTTTTTGAGAAAATCTGAACTTTTACGCCTTGGTTAACTAGGCGTAAAAATAACTTGCAATTTTTTGAGAAAATCTGAACTTTTACGCCTTGGTTAACTAGGCGTAAAAATAACTTGCAATTTTTTGAGAAAATCTTGACTTTTACGCCTTGGTTAATTAGGCGTAATATCAACAAAAAATAATTTACGCCTGGTACCCTAAGACATAAATTATGAGACTAAAAATTCAAGAGTTACAGGAGAATTCTACGGCGTACATATACTAGGCGTAAAAATAACTTGCAATTTTTTGAGAAAATCTGAACTTTTACGCCTTGGTTAATTAGGCGTAATATCAACAAAAAATAATTTACGCCTGGTACCCTAAGACGTAAATTATGAGACTAAAAATTCAAGAGTTACAGGAGAATTCTACGGCGTACATATACTAGGCGTAAAAATAACTTCAATTTTTTGAGAAAATCTGAACTTTTACGCCTTGGTCTAAAAGGCGTAAACATTGTTTACGGTTTGGTTTCTGAACCGTAAAAACTGTATACGCCCCAATTTTGAATACAAACCAAGACGTAAATTCCTGTAAAAAAGGCACAAAAACCATATAATACATACCACACAAACACAAATCCATTTGCTTAAACAAACAACCATTATCCATCGTTCAAACCACACAACAAACACATAACAAAAACAAACAACCATTATCCGTTGTTCCAACCACATAAAAGATGAGTTCAAGATAGAGAGATAGAGAGAGAGTTAAAGCTTTGTTCATCGTCTGGCTCTTTGTTCGAGGAAGATGATGAAGCAGCACGAGTTTTAGGATCACTGCGACCTCGACCTCGACCTCTCCCTTGAGCTTCATGAACACCCGCATCTTCTTCCGGTGTAGCTTGTATTACTGGAGGCCCCCTCTTGTTTCTCGTCTTCCTCAACTCGTCAAAAAACCCTTGTTGTGCCGGATCAAAGGCAATCTCTAATTGCGACTTCATCACGAGTTGTTCTTCAACATTCAACATCTTACCCCGATTGATACATGATGTAAGTCTAGAAGCTACCAAAAAAACATTTTCCTTCTACACAATATAAACAAATTCACTCATAATGTTAGACAACAATCAAGACGAGAAAATGTAAATCAAGATTTAAATTTAATTCTATTTACTTACGGCTTGATGAAGCTTTTTCTTCAAAGTAGCTATCATTGAAGCCTCACTTGATGTGCTTGCAGTATTACGAGTGTTTCTTTCTTGTTCCTTTCGAATCGCCTCTGAGGCTCTAGGATCAATATTGATCAACATGGGATGTCCAAAGTTGTTAAACCACTGCAAGTATCCTTCCTCGACATCTTTTATATGGGCTGTAAAATCCTCCATGTTCAACACTAGTTGGTAGTCGGTGGTTTCCCGTGCTTCCCAGTGGTCAAGTTTTGGCTCAGGTAGGTAATCCAATTTGCCTTGGAAGATACAAGTTTGGAGACTTGTTTCTGCAACACGAACTTTTCCTCCTGAACTATTGGTTGTTCATAACCAATTTGGCGCATCACACGTTGAGGATTGTACAAATGGAACCCGGATGGATGATACAAAGGTCCGGTGTAAGTACTCACTTTTGAAAATTCACGCACATCCTCCAATTCGCCATTTTCATCAGGTTTCAAGCAAAAATATGGGTCAAAAACCACATCTTTGAGAGGGATAGCATCCAACTGTTGCCTCAACAAAACTACCTTCGCTTCTTCTCATGTACACCACCTTCTTTGAAAGGGAATCTCTTACCCGTAGGGGTGCCTTCTGGTTTGTTTTTCCAATCTTTATCCTCCTTAGGTGCCAAAGTGGGGAAATGGTCATAGAACCACGACTGCAATGAAACAAAATACTCATATTTCAATAACGTATATGCAAAACTAACCTAAGGTTATTACACAAAAGATAATCTCACCTGTAGAAGACGAACATCACCCTCGATTTTGGTGGTTTGAGCTCTGGAAGCTTTAGCAAGTGAGGCATTCAAGAAGGCAATGACGGCAGTACCCCACGCATAATCATCAAGTGTATCAATGTCATCAAGATATTTTAAGTAGGTTGCATTGACCCTATTACCCGTTTGATCAGGGAACATGACGGTGCCCATGGTGTGCAACATCCAAGCTTTCGCAACTCTAGTGGCTTCCACATCACTTATCTGGGTTCCATCTGCGACCTTCTTCTTTGTATTACCATACATTAACCACAAACGATTGCTAACAATTTTCCTAGCCTTGAGTGGTGCTTTACCCTTCTTGGAAACAATTTTCCCACCCCCATATATCCACTCTTCGTCACATTGTTCCTTAGACCAACCAAACGCTTTCATAGCCAATCGGTTGAGCTTCCCCATTCCATCTTGTTATCATTACCAAGATACACATGCTTTCCACTAGTTTCAAGATTCTTGATTTGCTTTGCATCATCGGGAATTAAAGCCATTTCGCCAACTCCAAAGTGTAAAGTGCCGGTCTCTGGCCAATATCGTTCTCTAAGTGCACTCACTGTAACACCATCAACCTTGTCCGGGGTATGTATTGATGCATTGTACAATTGTATGGCTTTTTCTTTTACAATGCTTTGAACCTTGTCACATTCCAACTCCAAATCCCACAGTCGTGGTTTTGAGTGTTTCAAAATAAGCGCAAGCCTTTTGTGGTCCTGCAAAAATCAAAAGAAATTAATGTACTTTGTTGGAAGGATCAAATAATGTACAAACTACATACAGTAATTTTGAGATTATAAGATAATTACCCGCGCAGAAGCCACTTTTGCATCATAGGAGCATGGGTAACCAAATAGCACTTTGTTTTTATCAGGTGCTTCTCCCCAATGGTTTATTCCCTTAGGAGGTTTGGGCAATCAGAACGTTTCATCATTAGGAGCCGGAATGTGCTTGCCTTTGGGTTCTGGTGCTTTTTGCCGAGGCTTTGTAGCTTTCCTCTCAAGTCTTGGTTCTGTAGAAGGTAGACCAAGAGGTTGAGTGGGTTGTTCTTGAGAAAGGGGTGGAACCACCTCAACAATTGTTTCTTCTTCAGCTGTTTCTTCTTCAGCTGTTTCTTCTTCAGCTGATTCTTCTTCTTCTTCTTCTTCTTCTTCTTCTTCTTCTTCTTCTTCTTCTGATTCTTTTTCTTCTGATTCGCCACTCTCCTCTTCAGATTGGTTGGGTTCTTGTTCAATCTCATTCTCTTGGATTGGAATTGATTCTTCTTCAACAATCTCATTCTCATTTTGTCCATCACTTTGAGGTAGTGTTGATTGTTGGGGAGTCTTTGTTTTACCTCTCTTTTCAACACCTAGATGCTTAGTACCACGAGGTTGGGGAGGCGTAACATCAGGAAGATCATCTCCTCTCTTCTTCTTCTTCTTCTTCTGTTTATCTTGTTCCCTAAACACATACACAAACAACACAAATAAACAACCAACCATTGAGCTAAACCAAATGAGAGACAGAATTATTTACGCCTCAATTACACAGTTTACGCCTTGGTTGAGTAAATTACGCCCCAGTTCACCAAGGCGTAAAAATTGGTTTACAAAAAAAAAGGTCACAGTAGGAAATTACGCCTTGGTTCAGGGATTCAAACCAAGGCGTAAAAAAACTTTACGCCTAGTTTCTTGTTTTTACGCCCTAAATCGATATTTACGGTTTGCTTTTGATGTTTACGGTGTAGATATTTGTGAGCACATTCCAAACTAAAAAGACGAACCAATGTTTTACGCCCTAGTATACGAAGGCGTAAAATTAACTTGGCAAAAAATTTAAGGAGAACTTTACGCCTAGTTTCTTGTTTTTACGCCCTAAACCTATGTTTACGGTTTGGTTTTGATGTTTACGGTGTAGATTTTTGTGAGCACATTCAAAAAAATTTACGCCTTGGTTTTATAGGCGTAATACATTCTAGGGCAAAACTAGGGTTTTTTTTACGGCTTGGTTGCAAGGCGTAAACATGTTACGCCTTAATTTATGAAGAATCTCAAGGCGTAAAAACTTGTTTGCGCCTAGGTTTCATATGAAAACCAAACCGTAAAAATCACTGAGGCGAAAAAAAAACCCCCCAAATCGATGATTCTAACCTAAAAAACAATGAAAACATGATAGAAAACATGGGGGTTTGTTCAGAATTAGTACCTGAGACGCATATTGGGTTCTGTAGACTGATTACAGGCCAAATCAGTGGACGGATTGATTTCTGCGTCGGGTTCGTTCTCAAATAAAGTTTCTCTCGCTGTGGATTGTTGATTTAAGTAGGCTCTTGCTATCCCTGGATCCATTGTAGTGTCTCTGAAGGTCGATTTTGTTCTCGCCATCTTTAATTTTAATCGATAGGATGAATTTTTCGTATCGGCGATGAATCGAGACGAGGAACGTAGAAGAGGATAAACTGTTTGTTTTTGAGGAGGAGAAGAAGAAAATGAACCGTAAGAGAAATTTCTGGTTTAGGAGAAGGAGGAGAGGATAAGGTAAAATTTGTTTTTGTTTTTGTTTTTGTGTTAGGATTAGGGTTATAAAACTAGGGTTATTAGTTAAGATTTAGGGGTATTTTAATCTTTAAGGGTAATTTAGACTTTGCATACCTATTTAGACATCCTTTATAACTACCCTTTGGATGGTTTTATTGTTTTGAAGCGCCAAAGTAAAGTATGCAGCGCCAAAATCAGTGCATAAGATCATGAAGAGAGTAAATATATAAAGCTATGTTGTACGGGCACGCTTAGATAGTTGATGTAATCGTGTCGGCCACACGATCAGACACGACACGTGTTCGACACTTGCCGCGTTATGTGTCCCTGTAAATTCACAATCAGGCATTTTGCGGACACTGATAAGACACTTTCAGACACGCATAAATGATCTGTATTAGTTTGGAAAATCTAAATAATTAAATACGATGCTAAATTTTTCTCATTTTAATTGAATTCAAGCATTATTAGTGAAAGACTTGATTATTATCTCATAATATTTATTTTGTTTAAGCAATAGTCAAATATTTAATAAATAAAAATAGTAATTTTGTTGAGTACATTGTTGTAAAATCTCATCTTAATGACGTGTATAATACGTGTACAACGTGTCCCCGTAACCCAATTTTTTGAAAATTGACGTATCCACGTACGTAATCGTGTCGTGTCGTAACCGTGTCACATGTCCGTGTTTTTGCAACATAGATTTTGGACATAAACTTGACAGGAATGAAATTAATATTTATGGATTGATATAATCAAAAAT
>JAJJMA010021591.1:0-11219 GCA_023529015.1 Papaver nudicaule | reverse complement strand
AAAGTTTGAGTAATGGAATCACAAACCTTTAAACATATAGGAAAAAATCATTCGCACTCAAATTTCATTAGACCAAATCAAACAAACATAACGTTACAGCAGAAACACCATCTTTATAAAACATAAGAAAAAGATAAACAGAAGGTATTGGAAGGATGCACATATTGTAACTTTAGTTGCCATGAAATATGGTGTACCTATGCTCCAGAAGCGACATCATTCTTGGAAAAAAAAAACCTGAAAATTTGAAGTGAATGTAAATTTCTTTTATTCATACTTGAATGCATAATTTTGCACACAAAAAAATGTCCATTTGGAATTTAACACAACCTTCAAATGATTCTTCTTTATCTCACATGCAACAAACCTCGAATAGAGGTTCCAAACAACATGAACACTAACAGTGACCTCTATAGAAATTGGAGTACAATAGTAAGGGTCCACATCAAGAACACCATCCTCAAAATTGTACTTGCATTACAGTAAGAATGGTAACTGAGTTGTTTGAAACTGTTATAAAAATAATTTTTGTTCTTGTTAGGTTTCCATCTCTTGCTATTTTAAACATTTTTACTTCAATTATTCAATTCACAAAAACCACAAACTCAATAAGATCTTATGCTTTAAAATTCGACCACAAAATGCGAGTTCAATCCAAATTTGTATAAGAATATCAAAGATTGGCACAATAAAACACAGTCAATGAGCTATGTAGTCATATTACCTAAAACAGTGGCTAATAAGAGCTCATTTTGACTGTCATCACCAGCAACAAAAAAGTGCAGCTCTCGAAATCATTGTTTTTCAATCTCAGCGAGGCATTTTTACATTCAAGTTGCACATATTAAACAACAACTGCTTTATCTCTTAAACAGATTTTATTTTAATCAAATTGAACATCCAAAAACATCACAATGGTAATCATTCTATTACCTCAAATTTCAGTTTCGAGGCTCCAATACCCATCTTCACCTATTCTTTATTTCCCCCCACCTTCATTCTAACCCCTCCTATCAATGGAAGATGCAAAACTCCGTAGCTTCAGGCAAAATTTTATGAGATGAATGATCGAACCTTCAATTTCTTGGAAGAACATAGAGAGATTACTATGATATTATTAATTCCACTAAATCCTCAAACTGTAATCAAAACCAAAAACCCCCTAAATCTAAAGATCCTATTCTAGTATGTGCGAGATACACAGAGAAAGTGGAGAATGGAGCGATGATACACAGAGAAAGTGGGAATCGACATCGTATGAGCGTTTTATTTTGTGAAGGAAAAGAAGAGCAAAAAAGTGACGGAGGAAGTTAGGGAGCCGCACAATAAAAGAATTTGACATGTGGAAAATTTCGTAAGAAGAATTTGAAACGGCTCTAATAGAATCACAACCATCGGATTTGACACTTGGCAAAATTACAACGGTCTGTTTGTCTAGGCCAACTTGTCTTCGATGTGTTTTATACTATTGATAGTAAGGTAAATCGATCTAATTTTTACCATTGTAAACACAAGTAAAGAAACAAAGTAAACTTTTACATTCTAAAACAGAATCCATCAAGTCCTTGACAACCATAACTAGGACAGGATACGATGAGCTTGGCATGATTTTGTTTGTAGGGGATGTCCATATTTCAACCATATCTTCTTGTACGAGGGTGCTTATTGTTTTACTGAATACTCCAACACCTTCAAATAATTTGTCATCAGAACCAACTTTATCGTTATTCCGTCCTTCACCAAAGAGTTGTCCAGCACTTGCATAGTCGCCCAATACCTTTGTTTGTAGGGATGTCATACTACCAATTAGATAATTTAAGCAAATTAAGAATAGGCATACCATTTGAAACTACCAACAGAGAAAACCTCAGAGTAAGATTCTACCTTATAGTTCGAATCTGAAAAGTTTTCAATCTTCCAAATAATTTTAGAAAACGAAGAAACAACTACAACTCCAGTTGACATATTCGGTGAAGAAGCAAAAGGATGTAAAGATAGAACAATGAGGTTACAATGGAAGTTAAACGAGTGTACTTGTAGACATACCCATGTACACTGCAAGGAAACTAAATAGACATGAGAGTTTATTGCTGTTTGATGATTGTCATTCTCTGGAAACAGAAAGAAAATTGGGAATTGCATATGGTCACATTCATGAACCAGGAAATACCTTCCCTTCAGTTTTTTTTCAACTGTTGATGGTTGTTAGCATTCCACATTTGCTTCAATTTTTTGGGCTTAATTTTAATTGGGTTTTGTTATCTTGTGCATGAGTGCACAAGATAACAAAACCCATTTTAATTTGACCCCAACCTAGGCAGTAACAATCATTGGTATGTCTTTTAGCTAAAAACAACTTTGTTGATCACAAAGTTATACACTAGTACGTGACCCTGCTTTGATTATGTAAAAACAAATGCGCGTGCAGTAATGAAAATTCGTGACAATACTGCTATCAAAATATATTTCGCTAGTTAGAAATAAACAAATTTAATAAGAGATTACAAAAAACCTGCGTCATGTAGTATTATTGAAGTTCTCCATAAAAGAAAATATGGTTCCTATGCATCCACCACATCTTATCTATGGCCTAAGAATCTAAGAGAACACCGCCACCATCCAGAATGTGGGGATCAGGCAAAAAAGAACACTATCCAGAAAGCAGGGATCACCCACCAAAGAAATATTGGAAAACCAGAACATACGGCTACCATATACCAGGGAAAGAGCACAGCTAACAACTCGAACCGGGTGCGGTTTTTCCAATAACTACTTATCAGATCTGAACTGGTCTCCTTTTTTCCTAGTTTGACAGACTCCTGATCAAGTAATTTATTTACTTTGGCGTCCGAATTATTTATAGCAGCTTTCACTTTTCTTTTCCGATTTCTTCCATGACTGCTGAAAAACCTCCTAGACATGAAGTCAAAAGTACTTGTCATCGGCATAGTTATCGTCTTAGTGGTGCTGGACCCGGTGGTGCTTGCAAGGGTTGTTCGCTCATCATCATCACCAGCTTGTCCTGGTCTAACGAAGACGGAAGAGAAACTATGAAGAGTTGGAACTGAAGTTGACCTGGGGAATATTACTTCACTGGAGAAGTTAGTACCAAAACTACTACTACTTCTATTGATGATACTGTTCTTCAAGGGGACAGGGAAGATTGCAGAGCTGTAATTTCTTTGTGCTGTATTTGCAAGCGGGGTTATCGAAGATGCACAATTCAATTGCAAATTAACTAACTAAAGTGACCATGGAAAGCTGGCAATACTTCAAGCGTGTTCACCAACTTGTGCTTTGTTTGGATGCATGCTAACATTTTGTGCCGTGAAATCACAAAGTAATACGTGACAGTGTAATTATGTAAAACAATTCGCAGTGATGAAAATTCGTAACAATATTGCTATCAAAATATATCTCGCAAGTTTAGAAATAACAAATTAAGAGATGACAAAAAACCTGCATCATGTAGTACTACTACTTCTGTTATCTAACGTTGTTCTCCAGAAGAGAAAAATAGGGAAACTCACTACGAATACCATGTAAGCCACCTGCTGCTTTAAAAAAAACACATTCCTATTTCAAATGCAACTATAAAAAGTAATCCTTTAAAAATTTATCAATGATTTAAATTGAAAAAATTTCACCATTGTAATCAAAAGTAACGAAACAAAGTAAGATATAATTTTCTAAAACAATCCATCGAGCAGTAAATTTTCACCGATATCTAGATACATTTCCATGTCTGATTCTGAGAGTAATCCAGATGCATTCTCTCGCAAGTATTGTTTTGCTGCGATCAGCTGAGCTTCTGCCTTCTTCAACTCATCCCCTGCTGCCTTGACCCTTAATTTTGCAGCACGTAATGGCTGACCATGCTCCAACAATTCAGTCTTAGCTTTCTGCATCCCACCAAGGCCTTTTTTGATAATCTCTAGTCTTTCTTGTAGCCATCCAATGTTAAATTCAAACTTCTCAGCCATCTTTAACTTCTCTTCCCACCTATCAATCATTTCAGAAGACAATTCTACATAACGGCACTGATGCATATCTACAACAGAATTCATCAATTCTTTGACCGCCATAACTAGGAGAGCATACGACGAGATTGGCATAACTTTGGTTGAAGGAATATGACCATATTTCAACCATATCTGCTTGTATAAGGGCGCTTGTGATTTTAAAATACTGAAGCCTCCAACATCTTCGAATTCTCTTACATCACCAAAACCAACTTTACAGTTATGCCGCCCTTCACCGAAGGGTTGTCCGGAAGTTGGATACTCTGCAGAATGTGTACTACTGACACTGTGTGTTGGTTTTGCTTCTTCCGATTCGGGAACCTTGTCTGGATTGCTCTCCTTCAGATGATCACCAATTGACTCCTTGGTCCTACAAGAAACTTCAATAGTAATGACACAAGTATTATTCACGATGTATCCTTTAGCTGGGTCGTTAAGTTCACTAACACGCATGAATCTTGGCCAACCATAGCCGGCAGTTGTTTTTTCAGCATATTCATATTTCGTTTCTGCAGAATCCAAAAACTTTGTTGTTTCAAATGAAAATAAGACAATCCTAAAATTAAGAATGTGGTTGGACTTTAGATGATACCTCTTCTGACACTGTTACTGCAGCTGTTGGCTTGACTCCTAATGGCAAAACTGAACTGTGCATGCACTGATTTAGTCACGTCGACAGGGACTAGGTACAGTGATAAGTAATCATCTCCATATCCCTTTGTATGAATCGATACTTTCCTAATAATAAAAACCTTGAAAATTAATCAAAACCAGAAGATATGAAGAAGAAGAAAAATGTGACCCAATTAAGCAAATACATAGTAGACATGGCATATACCATTTAAAAGTACCAACAGAGAAAACCTCAGAGCAAGATGTTACTACACTGTTTAAATCGGAAATCTTTTCAATCTTCCAAATAATTTTAGAAGATGAAGAAACTACTTCAGTTGACATATTAGAAACTAAGGCAACTTTGGGAAACGCCTTTCAGAAGAAAAAAATATAATAATTGTGAAATGGGCAGTACATGCAGTGAGAGTACTTATAACTTTCTTTAGAACTACTGCAAGGAAACTGAAGAGACATGAGAATTAATCACTGTTTTGATGGAAAAAAGAAAGAGAATTGGGAGTTGAACTCATTCTGCAAGAAATGTGGTGTTTTGACTGTTGAAAAGCGCTTCATATACCAAGAACTATGTGCCCTTCAGTTTTTCAGTTGTGACTCGATGGTATATGGAGCGCTTCATATACAATATGGGAGGGTGTTCAATAGGTATTCTATTACACCTATTGAATGTATAGAAACAATATCGTTCACCCTTTTTCTTATACATGCATGGACTGTGTCAGACGTAAAATTGATGCTTCTCTTGTTCAATTGGATACATGAGCAGAATGGTAACTCGAGCCAGACACTTGAGCCAAGCTGAAGTTAAAGCCCTTTCTTTCTGCAAGTTCTACCTTGACTAGCAGATACCGTACGATAGCAAACTAACTAAAAGTTACATGGAAGCTCACAAACATATTGCGGCATGAATTGCCAAGATACAGGTAAAATAAAATGTGTCCAACTTCGTCGAAACAGTATAATTTAAAGCTGGATGTCTATTTTCTATTTCAAAGCCAAATGCGAAATTAAGGAGATAACAATTAACTTTTCGCAACTGAAATCCAACAGAAATTGAGATCAATTCACCGCACTACTTTAATCTAAACAGAAGTCACAAAACAACTATTATGATTAACATTCTAAAACACTCCATCCAGCAGTAAATTATCACCAAGAAAATACATTTCTAAGTCTGATTCTGAGAGTAAACCCGAAAGATTCTCTCGCAGTTGCTGTTTTGCTGCAATCAGCTGAGCTTGTGCCTTCTTCAACTCATCCCCTGCTGCCTTCAACCTTGATTTCGCAGTACGTAAAGGCTGACCATGCTCCAACAATTGAATCTTAACTTTCTGCACCCCTTTTTTCACACTCTCAAATCTTTCTCGGAGCCATCTGATGTTAAATTCGAATTTTTCAGCTATCTTTATCATCTGTTCCCAACCCTCGATTGTTTCAGAAGACTTCTACATAACTGCACTGATGCATATCTATGATAGAATTCATCAAGTCTTTGACAACCATAACTAAGATATGATATGGTGAGATTGGCATAACTTCAGTTGAAGGAATATGACCATATTTCAACCATATGTGCTTATACAAGGGCACCTGTGTTTTTTTTTTTTTTTTTTTAGAATTAAGAAGGATGTATTGATAAGGTAAAAAAATATGTACAGAGTATTTACACAAACAATTCATAAGAACTCCCATCGAAGAAGACTACAGCTAACTATGGCCTTATAATGTCTGCCCAATGAAATAGAATCTGGTTAGCTGAGTAACCTTTGAAAACATCTAAAGAAGAACACCATAAACAGAGAGTAAGCTTAACTGCAACAATCAGATTGTCTGCAGTCATTGGTTTGCCTCCATATACCCTGGAATTCCTATCCTTCCATAGTTCCCATATGATAGCGTAAGGTAATAATTCTGCAACTTTTCTTTGTTTGAAATGTAGTCTGTTAAATCTCCACCCACGCAACAAGTCACACACATCTGAAGGCATAATCCAGCTTAGTTTTAATGAGTTCAGAAAGAAATTTCAAACTGAGCTTACATGCTTGCAGTGGAGGAAGATATGGCCTGCTGTTTCGACACTATTGTTGCAGATGACACAAAGGTCTGACGCTACTGGTACTCCACGGTGACTGAGCATTCCCCTTGTAGGTATAGAATTGTGTAGGGTAGCCCAAATCAGAAAAGAAACTTTAGGTGGAATGAGAGAATTACCTAACAGCGAGTTGAAGTCGCACTCATCACCTTCTTCGGTAACCAATAAATTGTAGAGAGTCTTTGCAGTAAAGTCAGGAGCAAAAGAATCGTTATCCATGTTCAATGTTGTACAGTTGCTAATCTCATTCTTCAGCTCAAGCAACTCATTACTCTCTGCCATGTTTAAGCTATGGTAAAGTGAGAATGACCACCTCCCGTCAGTTTGCATTTGAGCTATAGAGACCAGTTTTGTACTGCACGCCTTATACAGTCGAGAGTATTTCTCTGAGAAAGCTTTCTCACCCAGCCAAATATCCTCCCAGAATCTTATGGACTCCCCATTATTCACCTTCAAATTTACCGAATTCCTGAAATCTTTTGCTGCCTTACTGATATCCATCCACATGCTCCGTCCAATGACATCCTTAGAAGTCAGGGGCATTAAAAACTTGTTCTCTGATTTCATTTTTTCTTGAATGATTCTTCTCCATAAAGCTTTTGGTTCTTTAGAGTATCTCCAATGCCATTTGGCGAGTAAAGACCTATTCACCAAACGTAAATTCTTTAATCCTAGACCTCCATTCTTCTTTGGTTTGCAAATTTTGTGCCAACCCACCCAACTCATTTTCTTTTGATCCTCTTCTTCGCCCCATAGAAACTTCCTCATAATAGTTCTAAGCTTCTTCTCTACTTCATAAGGCATATGAAGCAAAGAAAGGTAGTAAATAGGTAAACTACTCAAAGAAGTATTAATCAAGGTGATTCTTCCAGCTTTGTTGAGAAATTTCATCTTCCAAGGAGCCAATTTGCGTTTCATTCTCTCCACTACCACATCCCATATAGCTTCATTCCTTCTAGTAGCACCAATTGGCATACCTAAATAAATTGTAGGTAGCTTATCAGTTTTGCACCCCAATTCTAACTTAAGCTCATTAATAACGTCATCTGCTCCAATACTTATCATGCAGCTCTTTTCCAGGTTCAATTTAAGGCCCGTTAGAACCTCAAACATAATTAGAATCACATGAAGTCTTCTTATTTCTTCCTTATTTGCGTTAACAAAAATCAGAGTGTCGTCTGCAAATTGAAGATGAGAAATAATAGTACCTCCTTCTGCTACTTGAAACCCTTCGATTTTCTTCAATCTCACTGCCTCATCTATGAGCTTCGATAAAACCTCAACCACCAAAAGAAATAAGAAAGGTGATAAAGAGTCACCTTGTCTAATTCCCTTAGAGGGTTTAATTCTAGAAGTTGCTACCCCATTTACCAGCACGGAAAATTGCGCGTCAGTGACACACCATTGCATCCACCTAATCCATTTTTCACCAAATCCATTCTTCCTCAAAATAGCAAACAAAGAATTCCAATTGACATTGTCGAAAGCCTTTTCCATATCAATCTTACAAAGAATTCCAGGCTTCTTCTGTTTTAATCTACTATCCACACATTCGTTTGCAATAAGGATTCCATCCAGAATTTGTCTATCCTTAATAAAAGCACCCTGTGAACTAGAAATCAACGTAGGCATAACAAGCTTCAATCTCTCCGCTAAAAGCTTTGAAATAATCTTGTAAAAGCTGGAAATTAGACTGATAGGTCTAAAGTCTTTTGGAGTCGCCGAATCCTCCTTCTTCGTAATGAGTTTAATGAAAGACATATTCAACCGCCAATCAACCTTATCTTTCCGATAAAATTCGTTAATAGCATTCATCAAATCATCCTTAATAATATTCCAACAATGCATGTAAAACTCAATGGTAAAACCATCCGGCCCTGGCGCTTTATTCTTAACACAACATTTAATCACCCCAAAAACTTCTTCTTCGTCAAAAGGTCTTTCGAGCCATTCACATTGGTCCAAACTTAGCTTTTGAAAAGAAAAGTTATCAAAGTTGGGAGATAAAGAATTAGAAGATGTGAATAGATCCGAGTAATACTTTAGAATCTCCTCTTTAATCACCTCCTGATTGAAAACATCAACTCCATTCACCACAAGCTTAGAGATATTACACCTTTTTCTCTTAGCGTTTGCAATTCTGTGGAAATACTTGGTATTTTTGTCGCCTTCTTTGAACCCTTGCACCTTGGCTCTTTGATAGGCCATTCTTGCTCTTGTTGTTTTCAAATTATTGACCTTCAATGTAGCCGCAGTTCTCTCCTCCTTTTGATTAACAGAAAGAGAACCAGATTCTTCCAATAAATTCAACCTGAACCCTGAACAATCATTCAATAAGGATTCTTGCTTCTTAAAATCACCAAACGTTTTCCTACTCCAAGCTTTAATAAAGAACTTCAAATTTTGAAGTTTCCTGAAGAAGATATAACTAGGAGTGCCAACAAACTTCATATTCCTCCACCATGTCTCCACTAAACCGAAAAAATCCTTATGAAGAAGCCAATGATGTTCAATCTTAAAATAGGATTTAACAACAAAAGAAGGACTCAAATCTAGAAGAATTGGATTATGATCTGAGATAGTTCTCACCAAAGCCGTCTGAATTGCGTTAGAGAATTGAGTATCAAAAGAAGTACAAACTAGCACTCTATCCAACCTGCAAAGAAGCGGGTCATCTTGATTATCCGTCCAAGTGAAAGCTCCACCATTAAGAGGAAGGTCAATAAGCTCCTGATCATAAATAAAATCATTAAGAAATGTTTTATTCCTTGCATTTGCTCCCGGTCTATTCCTCTCTGCATCCGACCTTACTGCATTAAAATCTCCCACTAAACACCAAGGTTCAGTTCTCCCTCTTCTAATCTCCGTGAGCTCAAGCCAAAAATGCTCTCTCAATTCATAATCACATGGAGAGTAGGCATTAGTCATTATGAAAGAAAAACCCGTAGCTTTGAATTTGAAAAGAATTGAAATAGAATATAAACCCACGTACTCATCAACCTTCTCAAGAATGTTAGAGTCCCATATCATAAGGATACCGCCACTATTGCCACAACTACCTCTCGAAGGAACATAAGTATATTGGAAATCCGAATCATACCACAACTGACGAACAAACCAATTACTCATCTTCATGATTTTTGTTTCCTGAATGTTGCAAATCAAGCTTTTATGAACCATGTTTAAATCTCTAACCGCCACCTGCTTGTTGTATGCATTCAGTCCTCGTATGTTCCATGAAAGAATCTTAGCAGACATTGTCAACATCTTCTCCCTTGGAACTCACCTCCTCTTCTTCGTTGAACTTTTCTGAGGTATCTTCTTCATTAGAAGAAGCACTGAACTCACTACTATGCTGCACTTTCTGACCAGCAGCTATTGCGTCGTAACGAACTTTGTATCTTCGCAAAATCTCCTCCACCAATAACCTTGCTTGAGGCTCATCATCTTTTTTTAACCCTCCAATCCTACTACATAGTTCTGCCATTAACTTTGCAGTCGAAAAAACCACTTCGTTAGTATCCACCTTTGAGTTCTGAATGTTCTCCAGATTAATGATAATTTTGTCGCCTTGTACAGCAAAAATACTGTACTCCTCAGTTTCCACACCTTCTTTAGCCACAACATGAGAAAGACTTTCTTCTTCTTGTACCCCTTCCTGTATAACGGTATTGCGATTCTTTGCAATTGGAAAGGCTGCATAAACTAAATTAAAAATACCGAAGATATCATCTTGTGTCTGCAGCAAACCGTCATTCTGTACACCCATGTTCTGAATTATGCCATTATTCTGGGTACCAACATTCTGAAGAAGTTCAACAAAACTCTGTGTACCTCCAACCTGCAATAAACCCCCATTCTGAACACAAACGTCATGATGTAAATTCTGTCCAGTGGATGCACCAACTTCTCCTCCAACTAGAGAGAAATTCACATTATCAGTCATGCCCCGAACGTTGTTTTGGTCATTGATGTTATTGAAGTTAGTCCCACCCACTCCTGGACTAAAGACAACTAAATCATCAACTCCCGTACCTGAATGTACTGCTTCAATCTCCTGCTGCGTGTGAACAACATCCTCTCTCACAACATCAGCAATCATCAACTCCCGTACCTGTGTTTTCAAAATACTGAAGCCTCCAACATCTTCGTATTAATTTTCCTCACGATTTGCCGTTGTGTTGCCCTTTATCAAAGGGTTTCCCGGCACCTGTATAATCTCTACTAGTTTTTTCACAATCAAACCCTTTCTTTGCAATCTTGTTTGAACACCTTCATCATCGCCAGCAGAAATTTTAATGGTAATAAAACACGTATCGTTCACAATATAACCTTTAGTAGGGTCATGGAGTTCGTCCAGAGGCATAGTTAACTCCCAACCCCAGCAGCCATCAACGAGTTTCTGTTTACCTTCTGCCAAAATCAAAACAGCTTAAAGGGTAAAAGATTGTTAAAGTAACAGCAATCATACC
>JAJJMA010021579.1:0-19311 GCA_023529015.1 Papaver nudicaule | reverse complement strand
CTCGCGCGACTTGCGGCTGCCGTCGTCGGTCAGCACGTTCAGCGCGATCACTTCGTCGCGGGTCGTCAGTTGCAGTTGTTCCTTGAGCTTGCGCGACTGATGCGATGCGGTACGGACGTCGCCCAGCACGATCCGCTTTTCCGCGCCATTCGGCTCGCCGCCCGCGGCGGCCGGCACGAACGTCAGCCGGCCGTTGTCGACCTCGCATTGTCCGCGCGTGAATGTCGCGCTCCACTCGCCTGACGGCACGGCCGCGAACTCGCAGCGCATCCGTTCGTTCGCACGGCGGCCGACGTCGTGCGCCGACGCATGCGACAGCGCCCGTTCCGGCCAGCCGGCCGCCGTCGCGGCCGTCGACATCAAACAGACAGTCAGCACGATTCCTGTTGCGATAGTGCGCATGGCACGCTCCTTTTCAGATGGGGAACCGGCCGAGCGGTGTCGCCGCAGTCGGCCGTGATTGAACGATCAACGCACCGCGAAGCGGTTGTCGTGCGCGTCGACCATCGGCGCCTTCTCGCCCCGGTGAACCGTCGAGCGATGGATTTCCTGATTGCGCGCGACGGCGGCCGGGCTCGCCGGATAGTCGTGATTCGGGCTCGGAATCACGCCGTCGTGCCGCGCGCGCACCCGTTCCTGACGCACTTCCTGCCGGGTCTTCTCCTGCGCGGACACGGTCTGCGAGAAGGCCGCGATCGACAGCGCGGCAACGGTCAAGGCGATCATCGGTCGCGGAATGTCCATGTTGTTTGCTCCTTGCCGGGAATCCGTGACAGGAGCCTTCACTTTGATCCGGCGGCGGTGCGGAATCGTGATCCCGGCATGACGGTTTCGTCACGGTTCACGCATGTACTGCGTCGTGGTGCGAATGAAATTCGTCGTAAACAACGGCGCAGGCGTCGATCGGCTCCTATGGCTACGGCGGCACGCGCACGCAAGGCATCGTCGATCTCGGGTTGCGCCACCGGTTCTGATCGCGACGACGGCGCGCTCGCGCCTGCGTGACAAAAATTTCATGTTCCGATCAGGTTCACGATGCGTCGTACCGCTACGATCGGAACGGTAGCGGGCCCTGCCCGTTCCCACCCACGCAGCGGGTCGCTGTCGCACGACACGATCACGCGTTAGGCCCGGACTCGTCGAGTACCGGGCCTTTTTTTGCTCGCGAGCCGGACGATCAGGGTGTCGGATTGCGCTGCGGAAACAGGCACGGATGCGTCTTCACGTGCAGGTTCGGATTGCCGCAGCGATGCCCGGCATAGTCGATCTGCTCGCCGGGTATGAGGTCGGCCGGCACCGGCTTGCGCGCGGCGGCCGACGCAATCGTCCCGGTGTCGGAACGTGGCGATGCGCAGCCCGCGAACAACGGAACGATCAGGACTACGATCAACGATAGGCGAATGACGGGACGATACACGTTTCGGTCCGGGATGAAAGGCTTGACAGGACCGCCCGCTTTCGATGCTGCTGTCGCGAACGGCGCGCATGCCGCCGGCCGCATCGGCCATCGGCAGGCGTCATGTTCCGCTTCCCGGTCATCGCGCCCGTGACGCGAACATGACGATTGCGTCATGTCGATCGAGCGCGCAAGGCGCACCGCCACCTCGCGCAATCTGACGGTTTTTTCATCTCCCGATCACGGTGACGCACGGCTGCTTTCGCATACTGGGTCCATGGTTCGCCACCCGGCGACCCTGATCAAGGAGAGCGTTCAATGAAATCGGCAAAACTCGCAGCACTGTTCGTCACCGCCACGCTGTCGCTCGGCATGGCCACGCAGGCCGCGTTCGCACAGGTGCAAACGCAAACGCAGGGCAAGACCCGCGCACAAGTCGTCAACGAACTGAAGCAGGCGCAGCACGACGGCATCGTGCCGACGAGCAAGACGCAATACCCGCCGACCGGCGAGATCATCGCGCGCAACAAGGAGCTTCACGGGATTTCGGTGCATGGCGGCGAGAAGAAGCCGCAGGCCGACAACCACGACAACCTGGCGACGCGCTGATGCCGCTCGGTCGCACGATCGCGGGCAACGTGCCGCGCGCAAACGCCTTGCGGCGAACGCGCGGGCGTGCCCGCCCGCGCTGTCAGGTGCGGATGGCGGCCGGCTGTTTCGGCTCGGCCGGCCGTCGCGGAAAGCGCAGCCAGAACGTCGTGCGCCGGCCGGGATCGCTGTCGACGCCGCATTCGCCGCCGTGGTTGTCCATGATCGACCGGACGATCGCGAGGCCGAGCCCCGTGCCCGACGCCGAATTGTGCCGCGACGGATCGACGCGATAGAAGCGCTCGAAGATCCGCCCGACATGCGCCGCGTCGATACCGGGCCCCGTATCCGACACGGCGATCGTCATCGCACCGCCCTGCTCCACGCAGTCGATCGTCACGACGCTGCCGTGCGGCGCGTAGGCCAGCGCATTGGACAGCAGGTTGCTCAACGCGCGCTGGTACAGCATGAGATCCGCATCGACCCACGCGTGGCCGTCGACCTTCACCGACACGCCCGCATCCTCCGCGAGCGGCTCGTAATAGCCGGCGACACGCCCGGCCTCCTCTGCCGCATCCAGGCGCCGCACGTCGATCGACGTGCCGGCCTGCTCCGAGCGTGCGAGAAACAGCATGTCCTCGATCATCCGCGACAGCCGCTGATACTCGTCGATGCTCGACTCGATCACGTTGCGGTATTCATCCGCGCTGCGCGGCTGCGACAACACGACCTGCGCGGCCGCCTGCAGGTTCGTGAGCGGCGTGCGCATGTCGTGCGCGAGATTCGACGAGAACTGGCTCAGCCGCGTAAACGATTCGCTCAGCCGCTCGAGCATCCCGTTGAACGCATGCTCGAGCTCCTTCAGCTCGCCCGACGTATCGAGTTCCGGCAGCGGATGCGCAAGCCGGCTCGACGACATCTGCTCGGCGCGCGCCGCGAACCGCCGCAGCGGGCTCAACCCGAGCGCCGCGATGCCATACGCGATCGCGGCCGCGAGCACCACGCCGAACACCTCGATCACGACGATCGTGGAAGCGTGCGTGCGCAACAGCAGCACGTCGGCGCTGCGGTCGTACTGCACCGCGACGCGCACCACCGGCGCGCCCGCGCCGGCGAGCGGCACGGTCGTCACCAGATACTGGTGCCTTGCGCCGGGCGGCGCGACGCCGACCGGCACGCGCCCCGCGTCCAGCGACAGCAGCGGCGCGTACGGGCGGAATCCGGGCGTGCCGACGAGGCGCGTGCCCGCGGCATCGTAGATCGCGAGATCCAGGTTCGGATGGCCGTGCAGCTGGTCGACCCAGATGTCGGTGTTGCGCGCGACGTCGGCCGTCGTGCGTGCTTCGCCCAGGTGCGTGCCCAACGCGGCGGAAATGCCGGCCATCTGCTCGGCTGCCGTCATTTCGACGCGGTTGCTCAACGCTTCGTAAAGTGCGACGCCGCTCGACGCGAGGATCACCGACGTCGACAGGATGATCAGCGCGGTCAGGCGTCCGCGCAGCGTGCGCGGCAGCAGGCGCGCGATCATGCGGCCGCGCCGCCGCGCGCTTCGAGCACGTAGCCCATCCCGCGCACGGTATGGATCAGCTTCGGTTCGTATGCGTCGTCGATCTTCGAACGCAGCCGCCGGATTGCCGAATCGACGACGTTCGTGTCGCTGTTGAAGTTCATGTCCCATACCTGCGATGCGATCGTCGCGCGCGGCAGGATCTCGCCCTCGCGGCGCATCAGCAGCCACAGCAGCGCAAACTCCTTCGCCGTCAGCAGGATCGTGTCGCCCTGCCGCGTGGCCTTGCGGCGCGTCAGGTCGAGTTCGAGGTCGGCCACGCGCAGCGTGTTCGAGTCGCGCGGCTGGCCGCGCCGCAGGATCGACTTGATGCGCGCGGTCAGCTCGACGAAGTCGAACGGCTTCGCGAGATAGTCGTCCGCGCCGAGCTCGAGCCCCTTCACGCGATCGCCGACGTCGTCGCGCGCAGTGAGAAACAGCACGGGCGTCGACTTGCTGCGCCGCAGGTTCTGCAGCAGCGTCCAGCCGTCCTGCCCCGGCAGCATCACGTCGAGCACGAGCAGGTCGTATTCCTCGGTCTCGGCCTGGTGCTGGCCCGTGATGCCGTCCTCGACCCAGTCGACGACATAACCGGCTTCGGTCAGGCCCTTGCGCAGATAAGCGCCCGTCTTCGGTTCATCCTCGACAATCAGAATTCGCATCACGCATTACCCTTGAAGAAACCCAGCCGGCGCAGCATGCCGATGCCGAAGCCGCCACGAAACGCGGCGCGCCACGACACCGCATGGCTGACGCGGTACAGCACCGGCAGCACCAGCAGCGTCAGCGCCGTGGACGACAGGATACCGCCGATCACGACCGTCGCAAGCGGGCGCTGCACCTCGGCGCCGGTGCCGGTTGCGAACGCCATCGGCAGGAAGCCCAGCGACGCGACCAGCGCGGTCATCAGCACGGGGCGCAGCCGCGTGAGCGCGCCTTCGCGCACGGCGGCGTCGAGCGGCGTCCCTTCGTCGCGCAGGTTGCGGATGAACGAGATCATCACGAGGCCGTTGAGCACGGCGACGCCGGACAGCGCGATGAAGCCGACCGCCGCCGTGATCGACAACGGAAGCCCGCGCAGCCACAGCGACACGACGCCGCCGCTCAGCGCGAACGGGATGCCGGTGAACACGAGCAAGCCGTCCTTCACGTTGTTGAACATCACGAACAGCAGCACGAACACCATGAACAGCGCGAGCGGTACGACCAGCTTCAGGCGCTCGCTCGCGCTCTGCAGCTGCTCGAACTGGCCGCCCCACGACACCCAGTAGCCGGCCGGCACGCGCACGTCCTGCTGCAACTGCTCGCGCGCATCGGCGACGAACGAGCCGACGTCGCGGCCGCGCACGTTCGCGCTGACGACCACACGGCGCTTGCCGTCCTCGCGGCTGATCTGGTTCGGACCCGGTGCGACGTCGATCGTCGCGAGTTCCGCGAGCGGCACGTACGGCGCCGCCACGAGCGGCGTGCTGGCGCCGGCGGCCGGCGCGGGCAGCGCGATCGGCAGCCGCTTGATCGCCTCGATGTCCGAGCGCAGTTCGTCGGGCAGCCGCACGACGATGTCGAAGCGGCGGTCGCCCTGGAACAGCGTGCCGGCCTTCTGCCCGCCGACCGCCGCGGCCACCGAGTCCTGCAGGTCGGCGACGCTCACGCCGTAGCGCGCGAGCTTGTCGCGATCGAGGTTGACGGTCAGCACCGGCAGGCCCGTCGTCTGTTCGACCTTCACCTCCGATGCGCCCGGCACCTTCTGCAACGCGGCCGCGATCTGCTCGCCGGTCTGGTTAAGCAAGGCCATGTCGTCGCCGAAGATCTTCACGGCGACGTCGCTGCGCACGCCCGAAATCAGCTCGTTGAAGCGCAGCTGGATCGGCTGCGAGAACTCATATGCGTTGCCCGGCAGCTCGGCGAGCGCTGCCTCGATCTCGCGCACGAGCTGGTCGCGCGGCTTCTTCGGGTCGGGCCACCGGTCGGTCGGCTTCAGCATGATGTAGCCGTCCGACAGGTTCGGCGGCATCGGGTCGGCCGCGATCTCGGCCGTGCCGGTACGCGCGAACACGCGCTCGATTTCGGGGAAACGCGCCTTCAGCGTCTTCTCGATCGACTTCTGCATCTCGACCGACTGCGACAGGCTCGTGCCGGGAATCCGCAGCGCGGCGACCGCCAGGTCGCCTTCGTTGAGGCTCGGGATGAACTCGCTGCCGAGCCGCGTGGCAAGCCCGAGCGTGACGAGCACGATCGCGCCCGCGCCGAGCATCACGCGCACCGGGCGCGTCATGAACGCGGCGAGCACCGGTTCGTAGGCGCGCCGCGCCCAGCCCATCAGGCGGTTCTCCTTCTCCTCGACCCGCTCACCGATGAACAGCGCGACGGCCGCCGGAATGAATGTGACGGTCAGCACCATCGCAGCCGCGAGCGCCATCACGACGGTGATGGCCATCGGATGGAACATCTTGCCTTCGACACCCGTCAGCGCAAAGATCGGCAGGTACACGACCATGATGATCAGTTGCCCGAAGATCAGCGCGCGGCGCGCTTCCTGCGACGCGCCGAACACTTCGGCGAAGCGCTCGTCGCGCGTAAGCGGCCGCCCCGCGGCCGCCTGCGCATGCGCGAGCCGCCGCACGCAGTTCTCGACGATCACCACCGCGCCGTCGACGATGATCCCGAAGTCGAGCGCGCCGAGACTCATCAGGTTCGCGCTCACCTTCGCGTTGACCATGCCGGTGAAGGTCATCAGCATCGACAGCGGAATCACGAGCGCGGTGATCAGCGCCGCACGGATGTTGCCGAGGAACAGGAACAGCACGGCGATCACGAGGATCGCGCCTTCGAGCAGGTTCTTCTTCACCGTCGCGACGGCCTTCTCGACGAGCACCGTGCGGTCGTACACGGGAATCGCCTTCACGCCGGCCGGCAGCGTGCGGTTCACGTCCTCCATCTTCGCGGCGACGGCCTGCGCGACCGTGCGGCTGTTCTCGCCCATCAGCATGAAGACCGTGCCGAGCACGACCTCCTCGCCGTTCGACGTCGCAGCGCCAGTGCGCAGCTCGCGGCCGATGTCGACCAGCCCGACGTCCTTGATCCGCACCGGCACGCCGCCGACGTTGGTCAGCACGATGTTCGCGATGTCGTCGACGGTGCGCGCCTGGCCCGGCACGCGCACGAGGTACTGTTCGCCGCGCTTTTCGATATAGCCGGCGCCGACGTTGTCGTTGTTGCGTTCGAGCGCGCGCACGACGTCGGCGAGCGTCAGCCCGTACGACATCAGCTTCGCCGGGTTCGGCGCGACGCGGTATTCCTTCACGTAGCCGCCGATCGAGTTGACCTCGGTCACGCCGCGCACGTTCCTGAGCTGCGGCCGGACGACCCAGTCCTGCAGCTCGCGCAGGTCGGCCGCCGTATAACGCGTGCCGTCGGGCTTGCGCGCGGCCGCGTCGGCTTCGACGGTCCACAGGTAGATCTCGCCGAGGCCGGTCGACGTCGGGCCCATCGCGGGCGCGATGCCGGCCGGCAGCTTGTCCTTCGCCTCCTGGATCCGCTCGTTGACGAGTTGCCGCGCGAAGTAGATGTCGGTGCCGTCCTTGAAGATCACGGTGACCTGCGACAACCCGTAGCGCGAGATCGAGCGCGTCTGCTCGAGGCCCGGCAGCCCGGCCATCACGGTCTCGATCGGATAGGTGATGCGCTGCTCGGCCTCGAGCGGCGAATAACCGGGCACGGCCGTGTTGATCTGGACCTGCACGTTCGTGATGTCGGGCACCGCGTCGATCGGCAGCTTCTGGTAGCTGAAGACGCCCAGCGCGGCCACGGCCGCGATCGCCAGCATCACGAGCCAGCGGTGCGCAATCGCAAAGCGGATCAGGCGTTCAAACATGGCGGAATTCCTTGAAACGGGGCACGGTCACCGTCACCGGACGGGCCGCCCGACCGGCCACCCGGTGGGTCGCATAACGAGCCGCATGGCGGACCGCACGTCGCACAACGGTGCGCGCGTAACGTTCATTCATGTTCCGCGCTCCCCTTGCCGAGTTCGGCCTTCAGCACGAAGCTGTTCGACGCCGCGTATTCCTGGCCGGGCTTGAGCCCCTTCAGCACTTCGGTCGCGCGTTCGTCGCGCCGCCCCGTCTCGACCGCCTGCGCGACGAATCCCTTCGGCGAGCGCACGAACACCGACGGCGCACCGTCGACGTCCTGCAGCGCGTCGCTCGCGACCGCGAGCGGCACGTCCTGCTTGCCCGCGTCGACCGACACGTTGACGAACATGCCCGGCCGCCACACGCCGTCTGGGTTCGGCAGCACGACGCGCGCCGGCGCGGTGCGCGTCTGTTCGCCGAGCAACGAGCCCACATACGCGATCGGGCCGCTCGAACGCGATTCGAACGCGGTCGCGCTGACGGTCGCGTCGCGGCCGACCCGCACGTCGTTCAAGCGCTGCGCCGGCACGGCCATCTCGGCCCACACCGTCGACAGGTCGGAGATCACGAACATGCTCGCATCGGCGGCGATCGCTTCGCCGGGCGTCGCATGCTTCTCGACGATCGTGCCCGCGAACGGCGCGCGCAACTCGTAACGGTTCAGCGCGCCCGCGCCCGCCGGCGCGTTCAGCGCGGCGAGCTTCTGCCGCGCGTTCTGCACGGCGATCTCGGCTTCGCGCAACTGCACCTGTGCCTGCTGGTAGTCCTGCTCCGCCGAGATGCGCTCCTGCCACAGCGTGCGTTCGCGTTCGTAGGTTGCGCGCGCACCCGACAGCCGGCGCTCGGCCGTCAGCAGTTCGCTGCGCCGGTCGGCAAGATCGGTGCTCGCGATCACGGCCAGCACCTGTCCCTTCGCGACGTTCTGCCCGAGCGACACCGACACCTGCTCGACGATGCCGGCCACGCGCGGCACGACGTGCGCGGTGCGATCCTCGTTGAACTTGATCTCGCCGGGGAGCTGGAACGGCGTCGCGATCTGCGCGGGGCCGGCCTTGGCGAGCGCGATCTTCGATGTCGCCAACTGCGCGTCGGTCAGCGCGATCGCGCCGTCGGCGCGCGCGAACGGGAACGACGCGGCATCGCTGCCCGCCTTGACGTCGATCGTCGCATCGAACACGTGCGGCTTGGCGATCGGCTGTGCGGACACGAACTTCTGGCCGGCCGCGTCGAAACGCATCGGTTCGTGCGTACGGTCGTACCGGACCAGCGTGCCGGATACGGTCACGTCCTTGCCGTCGACGAACGGATAGACGACGAGCCGCGCGTCGCCGGGCTTTTCCGTCATGACGATCTCGACGGACAGCCTGCCTTGCTTCAGCACGACGCCGCCCCGCGCGCCGGCGCCATCGGCCGACTGCGCGGCTTCGGCGGCCGACGGCGCGGACGCGCTGCCCCCGCCGCGCGTGACGGCGAGCGCGCCGAGCACGATCCCGGCGCCGCCGAGCACGGCCGCCGCAATGATGAAGATTTTGCTGCGTGACATGATGATCCTTCAGGTAAGAGGGGCGCTTATTGCGCGACGGCCGCGAGCGGCGTGCCGACGAGCCGGCCGATGTCGGCGCGGGCCGCGTGCGCGTCGGCGAGCGCGCGCACGTATTGCGATTGCCCCTGGAACAGCGTGCGCTGTGCGTCGAGCACGTCGAGGAAGCCGAACTTCCCGAGCTGGTAACCGCGCGACATCGCGTCGAGCGCGGTACGCGCGCCGGGCAGGATCTCGGTCTTCAGGCGCCGCGCCTCCTGCGCGGCGGCCTCGAAGTTCGCATAGGCCTGCGTCAGCTCCAGCCGCAGCCGTGCGCGTTCGCGATCGAGATTCGCGTTCGCGCGCGTGGCCTTGTGCGTCGCTTCGAGCAGTGCGCCCTTGTTCGTGTTGAACAGCGGAATCGGGATCGACACGCCGACGACGGCCTGGTTGTCCGGCACGCCACCCGTGGTCACGCGCTTCACGCCCGCGCTGACCGTCACGTCCGGAATGCGCCGCGCGCGTTCGAGCGACACGGCCGCATTCGAGCGCAGCATCTCGGCGCGCGCGATGCGCGCGAGCGGCGCGTCGTCGAGCCGCTCGACGAGCGCGGGCAGCGGGTCGACCGCCGGCACGACTTCGAGATCGCCGACCGCATCGCGCCGGTCGGTGCGCGCGCCGCCCATCGCCGCATTCAGTTTTTCGCGGGCGACGTCGACGCGGCCGCGTGCGGTCGTGACTTCGATCAGCACGGCCGCCGCGGCCACTTGCGCCTTGGTCGCCTCGACCGGCGACACCTTGCCGGCCTGCGCGCGCCGCCCGGCGAGATCCGCCGAGCGCGCGGCGATCGCCGCCGATTCCTCGGTCACCTGAAGCTGCCGCTGCGCGGCGAGCAAGCCGTAGAACGCGGCGATCACGTCGGCTCGCACGACGGCGCCCTGCTCGTCGAGCGACGCATCGGCGGACTGCCGTCCGTACGACGCGACGTCGAGCCGCGCGCTGCGCTTGCCGCCCAGCTCGATCGTCTGGTTGAGCAGCACGGTCGACGTGCGCTCCGCACGACGAAAGCTTTCCTGCAGGAACGACACTTCGGGATTGGGGCGCGCGCCGGCCTGCATCAGCGCGCCCGCGGACGCATCGACGTCGGCGCGCGCGCCGCGCAGCGCCGGATTGCTGCGCGCGGCCGTGTCGAGCGCGTCGGCGAGTGTCAGCGGCGCGGTAGCGGCCGCCTCGAACAGCGGCGCAACGGCTGCGGGCAGCTCGCCTGGCGTGACAGGTGGCGGGGACGATTGGGCATGGGCGGTCGCCGCCGTCGCAAGGACGGCGAGCGCAACCAGAGTGTGCGTGAGCATGGGCGAGCCTGCGGTGACTGTTTCGCGACCGATGCTACGGAGCAACCGCAGTGCAAACATGAGGCGAAGATGATATTTCCGTCATCTTCATTGAAGCGATCCGGCGGGAACGTGGCGCGCGGGGATCATGCGCTGCGCACGAGAGAAGAACTGAAGCGCGGCGCGAGCCGCCGCGCCCGATCAGAAGAACTGTGTTTCGTCCGGATGAACGGAAGCGTGCGACACGACGCTCAGATGTTTCGCGACTTCGTCTGCCGGCGCCGTTCGAGCCAGTCGAGCAATTGCCGCCCATCCGGTTCGCCGAACCAGCGCGCATGCCCGATCAGGTAACCGTCATACGCGATGTCGACGATGGCCGGCGCATCGATGATGCAGCCGAAATATGCGACTTCCGACAGCGCGAACTCGGTATGCACGATCGGCAGCAGCGCGACCAGCGCCGCATACGCGTCGTCGCTCAGCGGTTCGAGCGATTCGTAGCCGTCGAGCAGCGCGTCGATCTGTTCGTATTCGATGCGCCGCGCGTCGGCCGGCGCCATCCAGTCGACCGTATTACGCTCGATCGCGAGCGCAAGATCCATCACCGCGCAGGTGCGATCCGACAGCCCGAAATCGAGCACGGTCCGCACCTGCGCGCCGGGCCCCGCATCGGTCCACAACAGGTTCGACGCATGCCAGTCGCCGTGCGTCCACAGCGGCGGCAACGCGGGCAGCAGCGGCACGAGGCGCGCGTGATACGGGCCGATCGCGTCGACGACGTCGCCGCGCCAGTCGCGCGCACCGAGCGCGCGCACGAGCAGCGGCTGCGCATCGACCCAGCGTTCGAGCGCGCCCGCCAGATCGGCGCACGACAGCACCCGGAAACTCGACAGCAGCGTGCGCACGGGCCGCGCGGGCGCATCGTAGCCGGCCGACGCGCGATGCAACTCGGCCAGCGCGCGGCCGGCCGCATACGCATGCGAAGGATGCGTGAACGGCTGCCACGACATCACGCCGCGATACGGGTCGACGCCGGGCGCGACCACATGCACCTCGTAGGTCCATTCGCCGGAGGCAAACGCGGTCGCGCCGTCGCGACCGGCGAGCACGTCGACCACCGGCATGCCGCGTTCGCGCAGATGCGCGATGAACCGATGCTCTTCCTCGAGCCCCGCGACATCGCGCAGGCTGACGTGATGACGCTTGACGAACAGCGCGCGCCCGTCCGCCATCCGCACGAGCACCGCCGCCGCGAACTGCCGCGGGCTGTGCCACGTCAGCCGGGCCGGCTCGCCGATACCGTCGATCCGCGCGAGCACCGCCGCCACCTCGTCGTGCGTCATCAGCGGCCAGTCGCGTTCGGCCTGCTCGCCGTCGACGCCGAATTGCGGCGGCGCGACGTCACGCGATACTGGCCCGTCCGGCTCGAGTGGGAATGACATGAACGACGTTGCTCCGTAGTTGAATCGGCGCGTGAATCAGCGCGCGCTGCCGCCCGACGCAAGCGCGCCGCCGGCCGCCGCGCGCAGCGCCGCGGCCGTCCGGCTCCAGTCGCGCCAGCCGACGACGGCGAGCCCGATGAACAGCGCATAGAGCCCGGCCGTCAGATACAGTTCCTTGAACACGAACATCCCGACGTACACGACGTTCACGACGATCCACAGCCCCCACGACGCGATATAGCGCCGCGCGGTCCAGTATTGCGCGACGAGGCTGAACGCGGTCAGCGACGCGTCGACGAACGGCAGCGCCGCATCGGTCCAGCGCGCCATCATGCCGCCGAGCAGCGCGCTGCCGACGACGGCCGCGACCAGGTCGGGCAGCATCTGGCGCGGCCGCACGCCCGTGACGGGCGCGACGTCGCCGGCCGACGCCGCGCCGCCGCCGTCGGCTTCGCTCGCGCGCTGCGCGAGCCAGCGCTGCCAGCCGTACACCTGCAGCACCGCGAACGCGCCCTGCAGCAGCATGTCCGAGTACAGCTTCGCGTCGAAGAAGATCCAGCCGTACAGCGCGACCGATGCGAGCCCGACCGGCCAGCACAGCATGCGCCGCTTCGCGGTCAGCCAGATCGCGAGCGCGCTGACGATCACGCCGGCGATTTCGAGTGGGGACATCGTCTGTGCTCTCCTGGGTAGCTGCCGGGACCGCGCGTCATGCGGCCGGTTCCGGACGATCAGAAATCATAGGTCAACGAGACGCGCGCGGTGCGCGGCGCACCCGGGAACAGGTACGCATCGCCCTGCTGCTCGCCCGCGTCGCGCCAGTAGAACTTGTTGAACAGATTGTCCACCGATACGCGCAGCACCGTGCGATGGCCGCCGATCTTCGTCGTATAGCGCGCGCCGAGATTGAACACGAACCACGACGGCACGCGCGCGGTGCCTTCCTCGTTCGCGTTGCGGGCCGCGCTGTACTCGACGCCGCCGAGCACGTTCAGGCCCGCGACGCCCGGCACCGCGTAGTCCGCGTACAGCGACGCGCGCAGCGCGGGCACGTTGATGATCTGGTGCCCTTCGTACGCCGGCGAACCCGAATCGACCGCGCGGGCGCGAATCGCCGCGACGCTGGCCGTCAGCGCGAGGCGCTCGGTCACGCGCCCGGCCGCGCCGAGTTCGATCCCCTGGTGCCGCTGCGTGCCGCGCTGCACGAACGTGTAGGTCGTGCCCGACGCGTCCGGATCGGCGAACTGGAACGGCTTGCTGATCGAGAACACGGCGACCGTGAGGCTCAGCCGGTCGAGCCAGTCATATTTCGCGCCGACCTCGACCTGGTGCGACTCGACGGGCGGCAGGAACGCATACGCGTTGGTCGCGCGCACGGGCGCCTGGTCGCCGAGCGACAGCGCCTTGCTGTACGACGCGTACAGCGACAGCACATTCACCGGCTTGTAGACGAGCGCGACCTGCGGCAGGAACACCGAGCGGTCGGTACGCGTATCCGCACCGTCGAGGCTGCTCCAGCTGCGCTGGCGCAGCAGCACTTCCTTGCCGCCCGCGAGCACCTGCCAGTGTTCGCCGATGCTGATGCGGTCGAGCCCGAACACGCCGTACTGCCACGCGTCGAGGCGCGGATACGACGGCCCGGGCGCATTCGGCGAAGGCGCGAAGGCCACATCGGGCCCGTAGATGTTCTCGCTGCCCACGTAGTCGTACACGGCGTCGGCCATGTGCACGACGCGGCGCTGCACGCTCACGCCGAGCGTCAGCTCGTGCCGCAGCGGCCCCGTCGCGAACTTGCCGGTCGTGACCGCGCGCAGGTCGTCGTTGCGCCGGTATTCGCCGGGGCTGCGGAAGTCGTACACGTCGTAGTCGCCGTTCGCGCCGAAGAAGAACGGCGACGTCGCGCCGGCCGTGCAGCTCGCCGCGTACGAACAGCCGTACGCGAACGCGCTGTTGTCGTCGATCATCGTGCGGCTGCGGCCGGCGGCGATATATGCCTTCCAGTCGTCGTTGAACTGGTAGTCGAAGCGCGCGTTCAGGTTCAGCGCGTCGGTCGTCACCGGCTTCGCCCACGGCTGCGTGCCGAGCGCCTTCGACGTCGTCTTGACGGACGGCACGACGGTGCCGCCGAGCAGCTGGTAGCCGGGTGCGGAACGCTGGATCCACTGCTGGAATTCGGCATTGAGCTGCAGGCTCGCACGCGGGCTGATGTCCCAGTCGGCGGCGATCGAGCCGAACGTGCGCCGCCCGTTCGTGCCGTCGATATACGAGTGCATGTTCTCCCTCGCGGCATTGATCCGGAAGCCGAACTGGTTGTCGGGGCCGAAGCGGCGGCCGAGATCGACGGCCGCCGACGTCGAGCCGCGGCTGTCGACGCCGGCCGTCACGTTCGCGACGTTCGCGGAGCGCTTCGTCACGAAGTTGATCACGCCGCCCGGCGCGACGACGCCGCTGTCGATGCCGGCGAGCCCCTTCAGGATCTCGACGCGCTCCTTGTTCTCGAGCGGCACGTTCTGCTCGCCGGACACCGTCAGCCCGTCGATCCGGATCGCGCTCGCGAGATCGACCGGAAAACCGCGGATCGCGAAGCCCTCGAAATAGCCGACCGGCGCATAGTCGTTGACGACCGATGCGTCGTTGCGCACGACGTCGCTCAACCGCTTCGCCTGCTGGTCGTCGAGCTGCGCGCGTGTGACGACGCTCACCGACGCCGGCGTGTCGCGCAGCGGCGTGTCGTCGAGCCCCGCGACCGACGCATTGCGCACGCGAAACGCGTTGCCGCGCTCGCCGCTTACCGTGATCGTCGGCAGCGTCGCGCTGCCGGCCGCATCGGCGTCCGGTGCGGGCGTATCGCCCTGGGCTGCGGCTGCCTGCGCCGCGAAAAGCGTGATGCCGAGACCCACGCCGAGCCCGACCTTCACGCGCCGCCGCCGTGCGGGCGACGCTGTTGTTCTATTCACCGTCATTGTTCTGGATGGAAAACTCGCCACTCGACCCTGTCGAAACACGTTACGAAGCTGCGAAGCGCGCCCGCGGACGAATCCGCACTCGCCGGCGCATCCGGCCGGCACGACATTCATCGGACGAACCGGACGATACGGCACGCATGCGTGCCGGTCGATCAGGAAAACGCAGGATGGGACATCGGACTCAGGTGACGCACCGGGAACCGACGCAGCCGTCGACGGGTTCGTCGAGTGCCGGTCGGGCGGCCGGCTGCATCGCGCGGCTTGTCATGCGGGGGACGCTTCGAACGCCCCGGTGCGGGCGCCGGGCACTTGCGCGCGCCGTTCGTCGGAACGGCGGCCTGCCCTGCGCGCGCGACATCGCGGCGTGGCGCGCATTTTACCCCGGGCGGGGATCTAGACCGTGGAATCGGGCGGAACGGGAGGCGGAGACGGAGAAACGCGATCGGGCGGGACGACAAAGACGGCCATGCGACTGCCACGTGCGTCGCGCCGTGCAACCTTGCGGACCGGCGCAGTCACGCGCCGGTCACGCGGGCGGAAACCGGAGCGGGCACGATCACCCGCTCGCAGTTCATGCGCCGCTCAGAACCCCTGCATCGTCACGGTCGGATCGACGACCAGATGCACGACGCCGTAGATGACCGCGCCGACGAGCAGTGCGAGCACGATCGCCACGAACGGCAGCAGCGTGAAGTTGACGTTGGCGAGATCGGCCGCGTGCGCCTTGCTGTTGCGTACGCCGAAGAAACTCCACAGGACCAGCTTGATCATGCCGAGCAGTTTCATGGTGTTGCTCCTTTCATCGAATCGGTTGACGCTATCGTCGATCCGACCGGCATCCGAAAAAAGAAGCAGTTGCGCGCGCTTTTCGCGCAGCAGGCCGTCTGCGGCGGCATGTCGCAGGTGCGTCAGCAGTCGAGCACGAGCGCTTCCGTGGCGCGTTGCGCGGGCCGCGCGACGCACAGCAGCGCGCAACCGGGTTCGACCGCCGCATCGGGCGTTTGCTCGTAGTCGACCGCGCCGGACAGCACGCGCGTCGCGCACGTGCCGCACGAACCGGAGCGGCATTCGGACGGCACCGCGACGCGCTGCCCTTCCGCGAATTCGAGCAGCGTGCCGTCGGCGGGCGTCCATGCGGCTTCGCGCCCGGTGCGCCGGAACACGACGGGCACACTCGCCGCGGCAGGCGCGCCTGCCATGCGGGTCGTGCTGCGCGCCACAGTGGACGGCCCGAACGCCTCGAAGCGGATCCGTTCGTCCGGCACGTTCAGCGCGCGCAGCCCGTCGTACAGGTCGCGCATGAACGCCGACGGCCCGCACAGGTAGAAGTCGTAGTCGTCGAACGACAGGATCCGCTTCAGTTGCGCGATGTCGATACGGCCGGCCTGCGCTGCCGTGCCTTCGTGCGGACGGCTGTCGAACCAGTGGAGCGACAGCCGCGCATCGGCGGCCGCGATGCGCGTCAGTTCCGCCGCGAACGGCCGGTCGGCCGCTTCGCGCGCGCCGTGGACGAACACCATGCGGCGCGACGGCGCGGCGTCGGCCCGCGCACGGCGCAGCATCGCGACCATCGGCGTGATGCCGATGCCGGCCGATACGAACACGGCCGGGCGCGGGCTCGCGAGATCGAACGTGAAGCGGCCGCGCGGCATCTGCGCGTCGAGCGTCATGCCGGCATATGCGTGATCGTGCAGCCATGCCGACACGCACCCTTCGCGCTTCACCGTGATCCGGTAATGCGCATCGCCCGGCGCATCGGAAAGCGTGTAGCTGCGTATCGACGGCGCGTCGCTGCCCGGCAACGCGACGCGCAGCGTCAGATGCTGCCCGGCCTCGTATGCGGGCAACGCGCCGCCGTCCACCGGCTCGAAATGGAACGAGCGGATCGAGCGCGCTTCGTCGACGATCTTAGCGATACGCAGCGATCGCCATGCGGGTGCTGATGCGGGTGCTGATGCGGGTGCCGATGCGGATTGCACCGGTGCGACCGCCGCCGTCACCGCTCCGCCAGCGGCGGCCGCCATCGCCGCGAACTGCGGCGCACGCTCGACCGCCGACCACCGGAACGGCAGCACCGCGCGCATGCGCCGCACTTCCCGCACATGGAACCGCACGACGCGCTGCGCGCCGTCGAACGACGCGACGAGCGGCCCGTCCCACACGATCTCCGCACGCGCGGCGACCACCAGCAGGTCGCCGCTGTCGAAATCGACGAACAGCAGCCCCGCGCGCGGATCGAGCTGCAGGTTGCCGAGCGTGTTGAAGAAACGGTTGCCGCTGAAATCCGGCGTCGTCAGCGTGTGCGCATCGTCGACGCGCACGAAGCCCGGCATTCCGCCGCGATGCGACACGTCCGCGCCGCGCGCGGCGCCCGCGTCCGCCGACGTGTTCGCGCTCGCCACGAAGAACGTATCGGCCTGCGCGAGCAGCGCGCGATCCGCGTCGTTCAGCCGGTCCGACACGTCGGGCTCGGCCTGCGTATCACCATCGCGGCCGCCGCGCGCGACGAACGTCGGCTTGCGGCCCTGGATGTACTTCGCGCAGTTGCCGAAGCTCTGTTCGACCGCGATCGTGAGCGCATCGCCGTCGACCGCGCGCACGACGCCGTTGACGCGATTGCGCCGGCGCGTATCGAATTCGATCCCGAGCCCGCCGAGCGGCGCGCCCGGCCGCCACGCGCCGGCCAGCGGATCGCCCGGCAGCGCGGCTGCCGCGATGCGCAGCGTGCGCGCATCCGGCGACGTGACGAAGCCCGGTTCTCCGGCCCGCAGCGTCGCCCATGGCTGGCCGTGCGCATCGACGCCGCCGAGCACGAAGAACGGCAGTTGCGCGAAAAACGTCCGGTGCTGGTCCGGCATGAAGCGCCGGATTCCGCGCCGGCCGGCCGCGCCCGCGGCCTCCGTCACGCCCGCGCGCTGCTGCACGGCGAGCTCGCCCGCGTGAAACGGCGCGGCGTCGAGTTCCCAGCCCGGTACGACGGCGGTCGGGGTGTTCATCGCGTTCTCCCTGAACAGGCGCGGCTTCGGTTGGCGTTATGCGGCGAGCAGGCCCGCGCGCGTCGTCGGCATGCCGACGAAACCCGGCAGCGCCTCGACGCGCGCCAGCCATGCGCGCACGTGCGGATACGGTTCGAGCGACACGCCGCCTTCCGGCGCATGCGCGATGTACGTGTAGGCGGCGATGTCCGCGATCGTCGGCTGCGCGCCGGCCGCGAAGGCCTTGCCGGCCAGTTCGCGGTCGATCACGTCGAGCAGCTTCGCGGCCGTGCGCTTGGCCGCTTCCTGGTCGAGCGGCGCGCCGAACACGGTCACGAGCCGCGCCGCCGCGGGCCCCGCCGCGATCGGGCCGGCCGCGTACGACAGCCAGCGCTGCACGACCGCGGCGGCGGCCGGGTCGTCGGGCAGCCAGTGCGCGCCGCCGTAGCGCTTCGCGAGATAGACGAGGATCGCGTTCGAATCGGCGATCACGGTGCCGCCGTCGTCGATCACGGGCACCTGCCCGAGCGGATTGAGCGCGAGGAACGCCGGTTCGCGCTGCGCACCGGCCGCGAGGTCGACGTCGACGGTCTCGGACGGCAAGCCGAGCAGCGACAGGAACAACCGGACGCGATGCGCGTGCCCGGACAGCAGGAACGAATAGACGCGAATCGGGGCGACGGGCTTACCGGCGACGGGCATACCGGCGACGGGCTTGCTGGCGGCAGACATGGAAAACACTCCGGAATCTCGCGCCGCCGGGAGTCGGCGACGAACGGCTCCAGCGTAGCGCTCGCCGTTCGCGGCCAGAAGACGGATAATCGCGGAAACATTATCCGCTTTCATAGGACAATCGACGATGGCCGATCTGCGCGACGTGAACCTGAACCGGCTGGCGATCTTCGTCGCGGTGGTCGATGCCGGTTCGCTGACGGCCGCGGCCGAGCGGCTCGGCCTCGCGAAGACGGTCGTCAGCACGCACATGCAACGTCTCGAAACCGAGGTCGGCGCGAACCTGCTGGTGCGCACGACGCGCCGGCTGAGCGTGACCGACGCGGGACGCGCGTTCTACGACGCGTGCCGCGACATCGTGCGCGCCACCGAAACCGCGCTCGACGCGGTGTCGTCCGACACGGGGCCGCTGCGCGGCACGCTGCGCGTGAGCGTGCCGATCGACTACGGCGCGCTGGTCGTCGCGCCGGCCGTCGTCGCGTTGCGCGACCTGCATCCGGGGCTCGACGTCGAACTCGTCGCGAACGACCGCGTCGTCGATCTCGTCGCGGACAACCTCGACGTCGCGATCCGCATCGGCCGTCTCGCCGATTCGAACTATCGCGCGGTGCAGCTCGGCACATACGAGAAATGGCTGGTCGCGAGCCCCGCATTCGTCGCGCGACACGGGCTGCCGCGCGATACGGACGCGCTCGCCGCGCTGCCGTTCGTGATGCTGTCGACGCTGCCGCGCCCGCACACGCTCGAACTCGACAACGCGCGCGGCGGCACCGCATCGGTGCGCTGCGTCGCGCCGGTCGTGTCGAACACGGCAACGGCATGCCGTGCAATCGTGCTCGCGGGCGGCGGCTTCGGGCTGCTGACGGATTTCTCGACCGCCGACGACGTCGCAACCGGCCGGC
>JAJJMA010021567.1:53999-73833 GCA_023529015.1 Papaver nudicaule | reverse complement strand
GGCCGGATGTACATTCGGCCCCTATTCTAAATTTTTTTAGAGGCCGGATGTACATTCGGCCCCTATTCTGGGTTTTTTAGGGACCGATTGCGTATTCGGCCTCTAAAAAAAATAGAAGCCGAATGTTAATCTGTAACTGCTTTTTCTACACTAAATCCTTCGATTCAACCAACAAAACAACATGAAACTTCAATCAAACACCATAAAAAGCAAATGTGATGAAATGGGTTAGCGAAAATACTCTCGAATCGCTGCCATATCTCCTTTTCCACGCTTGATTCGAGTTTTCTCTTGAACTTGGGCAAGAGTTGGTTCGAACTCTTCCGGGGGAGATTCTGGTTGTTTATCACCTCGACCAGCCTTTTTCTTCGTCTTCACCATGATGATATAGAAGTCACGCGATTAAGTTTTTGAAATCGACGAGGTCGATGATTTCGCGATGATTTTTCGCGATGAAAACGGTTTTTTTTTTAGAAGAAGAGAAGAAAAGAAGGAGAGGAGAAGAGAGGCGATTTTTTGAGAGAGAGGGTTTTTTTTTTTTTGGTTTTGTTTTAGGGATAGGATTAAGAATATATAGGTTAATTAGTTAAAGGGTACACTAGTCATTTCAAGTGTTAATTCAGGGATAACTTAGTAATTTTATTGGAAGGGCTGAAAGGTAATTTTGGCGTTGGGAGGGCTCGCAGAATTTGGGGACGGCTCAAAGCATGTTTCTATAAAAATTGACACATCCTTGTAAAAACTGGTGTAGATGAGATGAAGAAAAGAATATGGGCAAATAGTCATTTTGCTGCCATAAGCAAAATTTGCGGAAAGTTAAATCTCGTCGTGCATCATGTCACTTCACCTGCTTCCTCTGTATTAATTCTTTGTTATTTTCTGCTCCATACTTTGGCAGAGGCAAACTTTAAAATGAAATGCAAGCACTCCAATTGACAAAATTTGGGAAGAAAGCTGATTTAGGGGCTTCGGAAAAAAGTGATGCCCTCAGATTTCGGGTTTCCCGAAGTAATTTGGCTCTCCCCCTATGTAATTTTCTTTTTAATACCAAAACTACCCTTTAATGTTTAGTGTTTAATTAGTTACCACATAATTAACTAAATTAAACTTGATTAAACTGATAATCAAAAAATAATTAAGTCATGGTGTTTTTACACCATTACCGCCGCCTCCACCGCCACTGTCACCGCCGCCTCCATCACCGCCGCCGCCGCCGGCTATAAGTTTTTTTTTTTTTTTTTTTTTTATCGTGGATGCAACCAACAATGGTGGAACAATGGAGCACCTAACAAAAGCATCTAAAACCAATCGTTTGTATTGAAAACAAGGTTAGATTCACTCCATGAAATCAAAATTCGTGAACCAGAAGTACTTACGGCTGGAATATGAAGAACAGCTAGCCGTAAGTTACTTTGCCATTAAAGGTTCAGATCCAAGACGTAAGTTAATATTAGTAGCCGTAACTTACTTACGGCTAATACTGATACTCTAGTTTCTAGCCGTAAGTTCCTTTAAATCAATTTTTTTTGGTCGCAAGGTTGCAGGCCGTAAATACAAACTTAGCAGCCGTAACTACACTTACGGCTGCATTTCTATACGGCTTAGTAGCCGTAAGTGCATCCAATCCCACTTCACGGTACTAACAAAGATATGTTCAAGGGTATTGGGGCATCAAGTAGGCCCCAATCAAGCCCCCGTACATGTTTGTTGGAATCATGGATTTGACTTTGGACTTCTTTGGTGGAGAAACGAGGAAGACCTTGCACCTCTTTTGAGCACCTAAATGGCTCACCTTCTTTGATGGTGCAATGAAGAAATAACCTTTCTTGTCCGTCACAGCAGTCAACACTACTGGTTTATTCTTCTTCTTAGCCGACGTCGCACATACCATCTTCACGGTAGCACCAGGAAGTGCTTTAGCTTCCATAAGGGTATTGTATGCAGTGTACTTGCATGACTTGCAGTAGACAACACCTTGAACGGCAATCTGCCTTTTTTCTGGGACATATTTGGGTGGAGATGCTACCGGAGTAGGTGGGGCAGCAAGTGGTGAAGGAACTGGAGCGTAAATAGGAGGAGAGGGTGCAGGAGAGTAAATGGGAGATGGTGCTGGGGAGTAAACAGGAGGAGACGCAGGGGGAACGTAAACTGGTGGTTTACTAGTTTTTAGTGGAGATAATAGTCCCACATGGACCACCTCCTAAGCCAAGATCTAGAATATAGGCATAAGAGCCACTCCACTCATTGCCAATTGGTTTTGAGTTAGAAGCCCATCTATTATGGTATCAGAGCTAGGCCTTGTATGAGATGTAAGACCGAAATAAGACCCAAGAAGGCAACGGCAGCCATACAACGGTCCACGATGTAGAGGACTCACATAGCCCTACACGTGGAGGGGGCATAGTGGAGATAATAGTCCCACATGAACCACCTCCTAAGCCAAGATCTAGAATATAAGCATAAGAGCCACTCCACTCATTGCCAATTGGTTTTGAGTTGGAAGCCCATCTATTAGTTCTACCTTACCTTCCCTGCTCTATGAGTCTTGAAAGGATAGACAAGGAGATGTTGAAATAAGTAAGCCTGCCCAAGTTAACGATTTATAGTTCTTTCCAATGACACTTATGGCTACTAAGCCAAATAAAAATGTAGCCGTAACTACACTTACGGCTGCTAAGTTTATACTTACGGCCTGTAACCTTGCGACAAATAAATTTTGATTTAAAGGAACTTACGGCTAGTAACTAAAGTATCGAAATGAGACGTAACTAACTTACGGCTAGTAAACTGAACTTACGGCTTGGATCTGAAGCTTTAATGGCTTACCTAACAAACTACTTACGGCTAGTTGTTCTTCAGATGCGAGACGTAAGAAGGACTTACGGCTCTAATAGCCAGACGTAAGTAGCTCTGGAACTCGTTTTTTGATTTTCATGGAGTGAATCTTACCTAGTTTTAGCACCAAAATCATTAACAAAAGAGTGGGTTTGGATGCTTACCTTTGCTGCTCCATTGTTGCATCAGTGTTGGTTCCATCCATGATCAAAAACTCGAAAATGAAAAATATGGAAAGTAAATGGTGAAGAAAAGAGAGGTAAGAGAGGAGAAGAGAGGGGAGAAATTTTGATGTTTTGATTTTTTGGTTTTGATTTTTTTGTGTGGGATATAAGTATTTATGTTTGTAATTAGGGTGGGGGTAAATTTGGGTAAGAATTAGTATAAATTAGTATAAGGATAACTTAGTCATTTCACGATCTTTTGACACCCCCCTATAATTCGGCTGGACATTTGAAGTAAAATCCGAGAGCTTCACTATTTTCCGAAGCCCCTAAATCAGCTTTCTTTGGGAAACATTTGATCCTAGTTTTCTAAAGCAGTTACCGTAGTTTTTGTTTACATCTATCTTAAATCTGCCTGCCAAACTAACAATTTTATGTGGATGGCAAACTGAATAGACACTATCTTCTATTGGGGTGCAGCTTGAGTATATAAGCACCAAATAATCGTTTTAAACAAAAAAAAAATACCCAGGTCGGAATGTCCATTTCCTTAAGGTGCACATAAGAATGTCTTGGGACACATTTTAAGCCATCCTAACTAGCTAGGGAGTTCGTCATTGAGGTATCTAACCTACAAATACACCAAAAACAACACAACTAATACTACCGTGACAATGAGGATCAATCAATTTTTATGTTTTTTACTTGAAGAAATGAAGTACAATCAAAGTACCAATTTGATAATTGCCAGAGATATGTAGTAATGGATGAAATACTGCAAACAGGACAGTCCATCAAAAATGAAATCAGTAAAACATTGTTCGTTACTCTTATCATCAAGTGATTGGTAACCATTAACCCATAACTGACTCGAATGAAACCTATAATTTAGACCGGTTTTAGATCCTTGATGTACTGAACTGCTATGTTTTGTTCCATATTTTCCTGCCACTTGTGTGAAATACGAAATACATTCATGGGAATGTGATATTCTAATAACTGGATCTGCCTGGATCCTTAAGCAAGTTGTTGCTCCTTGAATTACACAGGAATGAAACAAGAGATAAAGGGATTGGAAAATGTGATTTGTACCCGTGGAGTCTGTTGTACTATTCAAATTGCTAGGACAGATGAGACGAAAATAAGAATTTGTACAAATAGATCATGGTTGTCATTCTGGTGTAAGGATAATTTGTGAAATCGGTTTTATTCTTTGAATGTTATGCCTGCATCATGTCGCTTCACCTGCTTCCTCTGTATTTTGTACGAGGTCTTTGTTGCAATTGGCCTATCTTATTTTCGGCTCCATTTTTTACACGGCACTTCTTTTTTTTCCCCGTATTTCTTGTGAATGGTGTGGAGTGTGGACTATGAAGTACATACATGGGTGAGATCTGGGAATGTGATATTTTAAGAAACATCAATCTTAAGAAGGTTGTTGCTCCTTGAATCAGACAGGAATGAAAAAGGGATACTGTGAGGTTACGTCCATACTGTGATAGAATGGTCGTGGAGTCTGTTGCCCAGCCCAGCCCAGCCCAACATTGGTCGGATAGCAAAATAACTTCTGGTAATGGTATATGTTATCGATTAAGGAGTACAATTTGTACTGTACAAACCTTCCATGTGTATCAAAATATGATCACAACCGTCTATATTAGGGTCAGCTGGTAGGGAAAGTAAATCAACCATTGTAATTTAAGACAGGCAGATCTAGATGCCTTATAAGAAGAAAGAATCGTTGTTTTCCATTTCTTTTCATGTTCCTCTCCCTAATCTGCGCAGCTGAAAGATAAATCCAACGCCCTGAGTCCCTGACCTAAAAAATTAGATCTCTCAATGTTCTTTTTCATGGCCATCATCAATGGAAACAAAAATCCCAACAAATTCACGGCGATCATCAACAACAACTTTCCCACACAATAATATTTCCTCTCAGAAAATTAAAATTTCTTATCTTCAATACTCCACCGTTGTTTTTGATTCTGGTATATGCAGGTAAACTCTCTGTGAATAAATAGTCGGTCTATCTTTCTTTCTTATTTTTTGTCTGTTTTTCTGAAGTTACCCACCATGAAAGGAGATAACTAATAAATAGAGTGGATTTCAAACTGTTGGTTTGAGTGGTGTAGTTGCTGCTGAACACGATGTATGATCGATCTTTCCAATGTTACAGATCTGGGTTTAATATATTTATTCAGTGAAATTTTAATATTTAATCCATTTTGGCTAGTCTTATCAAAGATCCGTCCAGTTTGGATGTGAGAAAACAAGTTAATCATAATTAAAGACTAATTGAAGTTTATTCATTTTGTTTTTTTTTTTTGTTTTGTATTTCTTTTATAAATACGTACTGGTTTGCTTTAAGTTGTTGGTTACTTGATATGCATTATGAGTATAAGTGGTTTCTGGAGCATTTTGCGTTGCCAAAAGTTGATTTGATTCATATTTATTTGGTACAAGTAACTTTGTATTTGTTGCAAAAAGCAGAAGGTTCTTCATTTGTTTTAAGTCAAATCCAAACCTCTAGTTAGATCCAAACACACATAGAGTTAGTATAACTCAAGGTTGACTTGCTTCCGTGTATGAGCAGGAAGAACAAACTCGAGTTCAATTAAAGCGCATGAAAATTTCTATGCATCAGCTCAAACATAGACTAGCGCGCAGAGGTAGCCGAACTGATAATCACTAGCAGTTATACAAACAGGACAGCCAGATGCACACTACTAAAGCTAAGCAGACGGCCCAGCCCATCAAGAGAACTTATAGATAAAAATTGAGACATCCTTGTAAAAATTGCTAAGGCAGATGAGATGTAGAAAAGAATCTGGGCAAATAGATTATGGCCGTCACTCTGCTGCCATAAGAAAAATTTGTGGAGTCGGTTTTATCATCTGGAATCTGGAGTCCAGATGATGCTTTCTTCGGAGAGTTCTCAACCAATTCGGATCTTCATCCCTCTCAGAGGAAGCCCAAGTTCTGAAACAAAAACAACCACAAAACAAAGGAAAACTGAAACTTAGGTAAAAGTGAAGAAATCAGGGATTTCATTGAAATCAAAGAAATTTCCAAAGATCACAATAAACAAGACTAACCTTTTTGGCGCCATTGTTGTCGGAAACCAAGCTTTTTACGATAAAGTGAGGCGGAGAAGACGATGAACAGTGGAGCAAAGATTTTCGGCAGAGAAAATCTCAGAGGAAAGAGACTAAAAAGGAAATAAAGGTCTTGGAAAGACCAAGGGTTTCTTTTTATATCCAACCTCTGAAAAGGTGGGTTACTCAACCGGCGCTTCCATTTATTCGGTTATTTGGTGACGTGTCCAAATTCTGGAGCATACAGGCTGGAGCACGTGTATGATGTCACCCTTCAACAAGATTTTCTTCCTAACTTACCCTTTGGGAAGTTAAAAAGAAAAGGAGCAAACTGTAGGTACCAGAAATTTGATGCACACGTGTCACCATCCTAAGGGCGGTAGCAAGTTAGTGAATACACCGAGAGGTATGGGATAAACCCTAAAAGTAACTGACCGCACCCCACTCAAGGATGAGACGCGTGTAAAGTGCGACAGGCTAAAGCAGGGGAAAGGTTGAGGGTACTACAGAGGCATTAAATGCTAAGTCAGAAAGAGGAATACAGCTGTTTTGCACCAGTCAAACCTAGGGTTTCTCTGAGAATGCGGTCAAACAGTCTGGAAGCTACAAGACTGAGAATATTCTCTGGAAGGTCCCATTGGGGACTAGCCTCAGAGAATATTCTCCGAAAAGACATGGTATGAGAGGAACTAAAGTAGTTGTATTCTAGAAGGTACATTGCAAGGGACATTCTGAGAGATGGCGTACTAGAAGACCGGATGCCAGAGAACTTACGGTGCCTCTAGAAGGCTCAAACACACTTCTGGAGAGTATCTCAGAGACGGACATCCAGAGCGAAAGACTCCGAGAAGGGATTGCGTATCTCGAGGAATAAATAGAAATAGTTTAGTTTCCATAGCCCTTGTAATACTGGAATATGTACTCCCTTACCCTCTTGTATATAAATACCCAGCTCTTGAAAGTTAGTAGGTAGGTTAGAACTCGCAATAGAAACCCTAGCATAGGATACAACTCCAAAGGCTAGGTTTGTGACTTGTGAGTGAGAACTTGGGAAAAGCTTGAAGACTTGGATAGCGACTCAAGACTTGGGAAAAGCTTGAAGACTTTAGTTAATCTTGAAGGTAGCTGAGGCTTGTAACCACACTCATGATTAATGAAATACCAAGGATGTAAGCCTCCACCGTGAGGAAGAACCTTGTTAAAAAACATGCTTGTGTCTTGATTCTTTTACTTTCTTGCATTTTCTTTATGTTGGATTGCTTTTAGATTCTTGACTATAACTTAGATGTGTTTATGCTTGAGTGTTCTTGAGTAGATATTCATCTAAGACCATTGGGTGTGGTCTCAGAGATTCTGAGACTCACAATAATATCGTATCATAAATTCCAATAAAAAAAAATATCGTATGGTAAATTTGACATTTCTTCGTCTTCTTCCTCTGAATCCTGAAATGGCCGACTTAACAGGGAATAAGTGAGTGCCTGAGTGGGTAAATTCTACAGGTCTTTTAGGAGTGAGAGATTTCAGTCAGCTTACAGTCTGACTCAACTAACTCGTGTAGATCTGACTCACCAAGATCTTACACAATGTAAGCTTCTTTATATCTAACTCAAAAATTATCCTTCGAGTTACACGCATGACCGAGTCAGACCTTTAGTCAGACATTCTGAAAATGAGAAAAATAAAGGATCCTACATATGAGTCACAGGCCGTAGATTCATACCTCGAGTCAGATCCCCACAAACCAAGAGTTTTTTTTATAAGTTAAACCTTAGTAACAGTAACCGGAGAGCCAAATTGGCTAGTGTTTCTCCCATGCCTTAACTTGGCATGTTAAAGCATGAAAAAGACACCTAGAAGGATATTGAGCCATATCACAGGTTACTCTTGCATTGATTTGGTAAGCCAATGCAATTGCCGCCTGACTTGCTAACTTAGGCTCACAATAAAATTAAAGCTACTACTACAAGTGTTTAAATAAATAAAAGAGTTTTTGAAGTGATCCCAATAGCCTAAAACATCTGGCCCCACTTTCTTATCTCTTTTGCCATCAAAACCCTATAGCCTGCTCTTTTATCTCTCCCGCCGTTGAATTTTTTATTCCTCGCTCTTCATTTCCGTCTCCACGAACCAGCAACCAAAACCTAAATCATCCAAAACTATCTCACTAAAACCTGAATCCGTCCAATTAGTTCCACCATTCCAAACCAGGGTTTGATTTTCCATATTCTTCTTCCGGTGTAAAAGTTAGGTTTTTAGAGATTTGATTTTTATTTACTTATTTAAATTGTTTGTTCTTATGGTTTTGACGATTTGATTTGTGTATTCATCAGGTAAAATTGAGGTTTATTTATCATATAATAGAATAAAAAGGATAATACAAATAATGTAACACTTCAGTGGTCTAATCATCAATACATAATAATTATCCAAGGAAAAAAAGCCAAATGTGTTTTCTCCTCACATCTCCATCGAGTTCTTCCTTCCTATCTTCCTGGTTCTTCTTTATTCCGTGTTTCCAAATCTCCAAAATCTCTAGCACTCATCAATAGGCACCACCTTTAACTCCATGGTTAGTGAATTTTATCAATCAACAAAATATTATTTGTTTTTTTTTGACATTTATATTTTCAATATTAATCCCAAGTATTTCAGGGAAAGTACTTCAAACCCCTAATTTAATGAATTCAAGTTTTCAATGTTCTAAAACAAAATGATTCAGAGAATTTGTTGATTACATATAGTTTCACTTTTTTAGGTGAAAACATTTGTTCACTGATTTTTTGTGGATTCAATAGTTGAGGATGAGAACAATGAGAATGTTGGAATGTTGTTGATGCTGCTTATATGAATGAGTAGAACACCGAGAATGAAAGTGTTAATGGTGAATTAAGTCATATAAACATGTTTGATCAAAGTAATTGGAACACAATAGATCAAAAACATTTTGAATTTTTGGTAGTTTGATTATCCATGCTAGCAAATAGCAATTGAAAGCATTTGGCATCAAAATGTACGTATGTAACAAGTTAAAGTCCAAAATGATGTTATCAACTTATACCACCCTGTGCTCCTGAATTCTGATTATATAGCACGTTTTTATGAAAGGGGGCAACATTTTTTTTTGGTGTGCTTTGGGGGGCAGCAAAATGTCAGCCGGCCTGTCAAAAATTATCCTTCGAGTCACACGTATGAACGAGTCAGACCTAGTCAGACATTTTGAAAATGAAAAAAATAAACGATCATACATTACATGTGACACAGGCCGTAGATTCAGACTTCGAGTCAGATCCCAGCAAACTATAACTCAAGATTGACTTTCTTCCGTGTATGAGCAAGACCAAACTCGAGCTGAATTAAATCGCATGAACATCTCTATGCATCAGTCACCATTAAGGCTGAAACATCTCATGTAAATTTAGGCTACGCTATTTGCATAATGTGTCAAAATGATAATCACTAGCAGTTATACAATGTGGTATACATAGACAGAGCAGATTAGCTACTAGACAAATACGAAAAAACAGGACAGCCAGATGCTGAGATGCACAATACTACAGTTAAGCAGACGGCCCAGCCCATCACATCAAGAGAACAAAGAGATAAAATTGCTAGTCTTGTCCTGTTAACCAACCAGATCGAGACTTAATTACCAGGCTGGCTGGTGTATAAGATATGAGAAGAGAGCTAGTTACCTGCACCATTAGCTAGACCTCGTCGCTGGATTGGTTTTGAAGTTTGATTTTCCTACAACGACACCGTTTGACGTGATATTTATTAAAGTCAATAAACCTAATTCACCTTGAAAAACCGGCTTGCAAGGTTAGGGTTGCCCAAAACTTATATACTTTACATATCCAGGATATCAGGCGATTTGGGACTATTCTCAAAAATATTCTAATACTTGTGCCTATAGCTGCGCGAGCAACGATCATCCAAGTTGCCATTAATTTGTTGAAGAGGATTCAAAAGAAGCAGAGTTTGTTGCCTAGCCTAGCCCCATATTAGTCGGGTATAGTAACCGAATAAGGAGTATGAGATGGACTTCAAACCTTCCACGTGTGTCATAACATAATCACAGCCGTCTATGATGCTCTGGTCAAACATAAAACATGTGTGAGCCGTTAAAATCAAATAGTGAAAGGAAATCAACGATCTTAATTTAACCTACACTTATCGGGGCAGATGTTTATGCCTCTATAAATAGTTTGTCTTCCTTTCCTTTCTCTATTCCGCCTAAAGAAGAAATCCAAACCCTAATCCAAAAATCAGATCTCTAATGCTCTTCTACATGAATCATGACCTATTGTAGATGGAAACAAAAACACCAATATACATGGCCATCAATAACAACTTTCCCTCATAGTGATATTTCCTCTCAAAATACTAAAATCCTTGGTCTTAGTTATTCAACCATTGTTTATGATTATGTTCTGTAGTGTGGGCAATCTTTGCGAGTAAATAAATAGTTGGTTTCTCCGCTTGTACTCTTCGTTTGTATTCCGTCGGCTTTTGCTGAGCAAGGGATGATGAACAAGATTTATCACCATAATATGTTTACAATGTTAGAGATCTGGGTTTTATTTTTCATTTAAGTGAAGAGTTACTAATTGTGATTGGTTAATCCATCTTGTCTGGTCTTCTTCTCCTCTTTGGCAAAGATCTGTCCAGTTTGTATGTGAAAAAACAGGTTAATCATAATTGAAGACTAATTGAAGTTTGTTAATTTGGGCTTGTTTTGGTTCTGTATTTCCTTTCTAAATAGGTTCACTGATTTGCTTTAAGCTGTTGGTTACTATATGTATTATGAGTATGAGTGGTTTTCAGAGCATTTTTGTAAGGTTGCTTATGGCAGATGTATTTGGTTACAAGTAACTTTGTATTGGTTGCAACAAAGCATAAGGTGCTTCATTTAAGTCAAATCCAAACCTCTAGTTAGATCCAAACAAACGTGGAAGTAGCACAACGCAAGTTTGATTTGCTTCTGTGTATAAGCACAAAATAATCGTTTTACACACAAAAAAAATACCCAGGTCGGAATGTATCCAGTTCCTTAAGGTGCACATAAGAATTTCTTGGGTGACATTTCAAACCATCCTAACTTGGAAGTTAGTCATCGAGGTACCTAACCTGAAAATACACCAAAAACAACACAATCAGTGGGTGTTAAGCATGGGCAGTTCTCAGTTAAAAGAGCTTAAATGAAGCTACAACTAATCAAGCATCAACTTCCACCGCCAGTTTTTAGTCATGTTCCTTTATGATTTACTGCTCTTGTTACATTTCTGTAACTTAAATGTATGTTTACTTATGCGGTTTGAATAGTAGTTCATCATCTATTACCATAGGGTGTAGCATTATAAAAACGGTGCCTACAAACGCTGTGAGGTTAAGTCTATCAAACAGAAATTTCCCATGATAGAATGCGATTTGTACCCGTCGGTCGTGGAGTCTGTTGCCCAGCCCAGCCCAGCCCAGCCCAATAACTTCTGGTAATGTATGTTATCTTTTTTTTTTACTCAGCAAAAATAAGAATTTGATTAAACAAGCTTACCAAAACAAGCCTGGTACAAACAGACCAGAAGACTCAAAGAAGGGAGGATGTACAGACACACCCAACCCATACCCCAGAAGAAGAGAAAGGTTAAGACAAGAGAAACCAAACAACCCTAGACTTACTCCAACCTACTAAAACAAGTTACGTTACAAAAAGCATATCCCAATTAGCCATAATATAGTCCAGCCCAATGCCTTGCATAGAATCTAGGTTCCTGCACCAATAGAAAGCTTGCGTCTTTATCATGTCAGTGGTCTTAGAAAACGTCACAGTTCCATTGTTGTATATGTTATCGTTTCTGACTTCTCAAATAGTCCAGGTAATAGCCGCAGGTAGAACTTGCCATAGAGATCTTGCAGTAGAGTATAAGTTCTTCACTCTCCAACTTTTGATGATCGTGTCAATACAGTTCGGCATCACCCATTCAAGCTTCACAAAAGACAAGAAATACAACCAAATATCTCTCGCAAAAGAGTAATGTATGTTATCGATTGAGTACAATTGTACAAACCTTCCATGTGTGTCAAAACATGATCACAACCGTCTATATTAGGGTCAGCTGTAAAACATGTGTGGGCCTTTTGAATCAAGTAGCTAAAGTAAATCAACGATCCTAATTGAACACCGGCAGATCTAGATGCCTTATAAGAAGAAAGAATCGGTGTTTGCCATTTCATTTCATGTTCCTCTCCATCATCTGCGCAGCCGTCCCTAACCTAAAAGATCAGATCTTTCAGTGTTTTTCTTCATGGTCATCATCAATGGAAACAAAAATTTCAACAAATTCATGGCCATCAACAACAAGTTTCCCACACAATAATATTTCCTCTCAGAAAATTAAAATTTTCTCTCATCAATAGTCCACCGTTCTTTTTGATTCTGGTCTATTTAGGTAAACTAACTCTCCGTGAGTAAATTTCTCATTTCTTTTTTTTTTGGGCATGTTTATGTCCGCTATGAAGTCGCCCTCCGTGAAAGGAGATAACTAACAAATAAAGTGGATTTTCAAACTGTTGGTTTCGATGGTGTAGTTGTTGCTGAACACGATGTATGACCCATCTTTCCAATGTTACAGATCTGGGTTTAATATATTCAGTGAAATTTTAATATTTAATCCATTTTGGCTAGTCTTATCAAAGATCCGTCCAGTTTGGATGTGAAAAAATAGATTAATCATAATTAAAGACTGTTTAGTTTGTTCATTTTAGCTTGTTTTTGTTTTGTATTGCTTCTATAAATGGGTTCATTGGTTTGCTTTAAGCTGTTGGTTACTTGATATGCATTATGAGTATCAGTGGTTTCAGGAGCATTTTGGGTTGCCAAAAGTTGATTTGATTCAGATTTATTTAAGTACAAGTAACTTTGTATTTTTGTTGCAAAAAGCAGAAGGTTCATGAACAAGATGAGATGCACAATACTACAGTTAAGCAGATGGCCAGCCCATCAAGAGAACTAAGAGATAAAAATTGTCGCATCCTTGTAAAAATTGCCTGTGTCATTGGGGCATACTGAAAATAATTGGAGCATACCACCGAGTAGTGTTAGCATAAGCTACCGAATATATTTTTCACTACTCGGTAGCTGAAAACAGTCGGCCCCGATTCTTTTCAGTATGCCCCAATGACGCCAGTTAAAAATTGCCAACGCAGATGAGATGTAGAAAAGAATCTGGGCAAATAGATTATGGCCGGTATTCTGCTGCCATAAGCAAATTTTGTGAAATCGGTTTTATCAGTTGAATATTGTTCTATCTCGTCTTGCATCATGTCACTTCACCTGCTTTCTCTGTACAATTTCTTTCTTATTTTCTGCTCCATGCTTAGGCATAAGCAAACTTTAAAAATGAAATGCAAGCACTCCAGTTGACAAAATTTTGGAAACACACATTTTAAACATTCGATCCTAGTAGTTTTCTAAAGCAAAGTTACCATGCTTTTTATTACAACTACAAATCCTCCTGCCAAATTAACAATTTTATACCAATGGCAAACTGTGTCTTTTATTTCGTGCAGCTTGATTATAAGCACCAAAACCAAATAATCCTTTTAATCATAAAAGGATAAAACAAATTCCGTTGTAAACCGGTCCCTATGGCGTAGTGACTCAGGATCCCGGGATGAAAAGAAAAGCCTATTGCCAATACTTGTGTGACCTTTGTAAAGTGGCCCTATTGAAACCTGCGTCCAAAAGTTCTTGTAAATAATCAGGAGTTGCAAATTTATGAGCCCAATGTGTTGCATTGATATGGGATTTGTAAGCGGAAGGCGAAATATTTCTTAAGAGATGTTCACTTGGTGGATCATCAGGAATATATATTTTTCCGTCAACCTGCCGCATACCACGCTCTCCTAAATACATCATACCTTCGTCTGTGATAGGATTAAATAAAATAACTCTACGCTGTGATAAATTTAGGCTCCGCTTAACAAAACGGTGAGTTCGATAGTATGTGCTGTTAACCCATGGGTTCCAATCTAAAGCATCAGCGCCCTTTCTTTCAATTTGTTCCCTTGTTGTTAGCAGAGAATGCTTTCCAGAATCGACATGTTTTACCCTATTTTTTTTAATCCTTTCAATTTGAAGTTTGATTTGCCGACAACGATACCGTTTGACGTGATATTCTACTACTTGTGCCTACAGCTGCGCGAGCAGCAATCATCCAAGTTGCCATTAATTTCACTTGCTAATATCGCAGAAAGAGAGATCGCTTTGTTGAAGAGGAGTAATCAGACGGATGAATACAGATGATGTATGAATATGAAAACAAATTGATGTGTGGTTGACTTCTGGTATAGAGATCTGGAGGGAAGGCACATGGTAATACGTAATCTGCGGGCCGGCACATTACCAAAAACAACTTGAGCTGAAGTAAAATTTAAAATTCAACGGAGTAGGTGACCAATCAAAATTAAATTGGATTAACTTATAGACATTATTTTTAATTTTTTTTTTTTAATTTTTTTTTAATGCAAAAAGTTGATTTTTTTTTTTTTTTTGGATTGGTAAAGAGATTGTATTGATAAAAAAAAAGAGGATACAAAAGGGTTGTACCACCCTAACCGAAAACAAAATACAAATGCAAAATTAAACAAAACCTATTGGAAACAGACTTCCTATAAAATTACATAGGATCAAAGTAAATTTGTGGCCAATTAACTAAAACTTCCTGATAAGTAGGGGATTCAAAATCCTTGAAAACCAGACACCAAGTGTATAAGGTGTACTTAGCCTTGGTTTGAACTACCACTTCATTAGTGTGATTGCAGTTGTGCACCCTTGCATTCCTCTCAATCCAAATACTCCAACATATAACCACTGACACCATATTCCAAATTAACTGCTGCTGCTTTGGAAAATCCCCAATACACCAAGATGCTATCATTGTTTCGATCCCAAACTTTTTTGGCAAAAGAACAATGTAGAAAGAGATGACTCGGAGTTTCATTTTCTGAGCAAAATAAGCAGGATTGAGGAACTTGAGAACCTCTCCTTATTAACATGTCTCTTGTCTGCAGACTATTGTGGAGAATAGACCATAAAAAGAAACCAATTTTTGGTGGTAGTTTCTGGTTCCAAATGAAATTAAAGAGAGGATTGAACTACTAACCAGTGTGTGGTTTGTTGAGTTCATTATAAGTTGAGCTCACAGAAAAATCTCCTTTTTTTTGCAACATGCCAACTGATTTGATCTTCCATTCCGCTGTCCAGGGTTACATTCTCTAAATTAAGAAATAGATCTTGAAGCTCATTTCTGGCATTAACATTCATCCTTCTTGGCAACATCAAGTTCCAAGTTTCCTGCTGATTATCATAACATTCAAAGATAGTCTTTTCCTTCCCTCTTGATAGATTATACATAGTTGGGTATTTAGTCATAAGTGGAACTTCCATGAACCAGTTGTCCATCTAAAATTTAATACTTGTACCATCTCCAACTTTGAACTTAATGAGCTTCTTGAATAAAGAAAAATGCTTCATAATTTTTCTCCTGACAGTAGTGCCAAAAGTGATTTTTGGTTGCTTAGAAAACCAACCATGAGCTTCTGCACCATACTTTTCTACTATTTTTTTTTAAATAAAAGAGGGTTAACTTCATTAATAAGAAAAAAGAAATACAAGAGAAGCGGCGCCTAAGCGCAACAAGAGAAGGCAACAAGCCAAACACAAAGCCAAGAACAAGCTGAAAAAATCTCAACAAAAGATACCAGCAAAACAAAAAACACCATCGCAGTTATATAAAAATTTTCCTGGGTATGGGAGTCCTTTTCCCTCTCCCTAATTCTTCATTACTTGGACCCAAATCTTTGCTAGCCTTCGAGGGATGGGATTCTCCCGTTATACCTTCCATAATCTTCATGACTTCAGTTTCTTTACCACCACGACCAAGGTTTAAAGAAGAACTGAAACTGAACTTCATTAGTTTCTCAAAGTGTTGCTCTTTGGTCATTGGTTTCCACTTAGAGACCTCCTCAATAGATTTCCTCTTTCCAACAGAGCTTTCAGTCTCGTCTACAGACATTTCCATCGCATCCAAAGACTCCCTGCTAATGTCTTTATCAATATCTTCATCACTCATTGATGCTGACCTAGTATCAATTTGGCTAACAATGGGTTCGCTGTCAATTTCTTCTTCATTAACGGAAGTACGACCTCTCATTAAACCAGTATCCAACAATTCACCCTTTTCGTAAAGAACCTCAAATGGATTCAGGTAGCAAATTTCCGCTGGCTTTGGAGTACTCTTCTTGGCCGCAGTCTTGTTTCTAGAATAAGTCCATAGCTTCTCACTGGTTTTATCGCTTAATTCCAAGTTTTTTTTCCAGACACTTTCCCACTTTCAATATGAGATTCCATTGGTAGAACAGGGGCATTAGAATGTTCAGATTGATTACCTGTTGCATCTCCCTCAATATTGTTAGTAATGGTTACATCTACGACCTCCTTTTCTTGCAACTGTGAACTCAAGTTATCATCTACAGCAACTGTAGTCATTCCAAGCTCATTGTTTTCGTTCGATTCCACAGTACCCTCCACGATTGCCACCTCCTTGCAGATGCCTTGAGTATCTTCACTCAAACCTACTCCTCTAGTGATTGTCTTATTCAATTTAGGAATCCAAATCTTCTTGCTAACCTTAGAACATTTACTGCTGGAATGCCCAAAAGTAACACAAGATTGACAACGAGAGGGTTTCCACGCATATTCAACCGAGACTTTAAATTCTTTACCATCATACATAACCGGAATGAAATCGGGAAAATCACTACTAGCCTCCATGTCAACACAAACTCTAGCATATCTCATTCTTGTTCTGTTTAAAGTATGCAAATCAGAAAATAGAGGTATTCCTACCACACTAGCAATCATACCTAACCCTTTCGCATTCCATAGGTGGGTTGGGACATTCCTCAAATTCATCCATACGGGTACTGATTTCATCTCAAGAATATCTTGTTCAATGAAGAGTTTCCAAGGTCGAATCAAAAACAATGTGCTCGCTATAGTGACCGACCCTAATTCCATTGCCAAGATTCTATCTTCATCTCTGTCAAATTCAAAGATATACATAGACTCTTCACGAAGAGTCAATCGAAAGCCACCATTAAGATTCCAAGCTTTTTCCATGGCTTCTTTCACAATGTGAAAAGGTAGCTTTCTACCCACAAAATATCCAACTAAAAACTTGTCACAAACCTTAAGTTCATCGACCAAATCATCAGGAGAGATAACAGAAATCAACTTACCATTAATGCATTGAGGTTTAAGAAAAGGCATTTTGCAAGATGAGTAAGATTCGACGTTTCTTTCTTCCCCAAATAGCTTTCTCCATCTTCCAATTTTTGGGTTTTCAGAAGAAACACCCAATTCTTTTCCAATTTCAGTTGATACACCAGGATTAACTCTGCCAGAATCTTCCCCGAGAGCAGGAAAATCCTCCGAAGAGATGAGAGGGATCATTGCAAAGACCTGGTAAAAACAATGGATAGACAGAAACCCTAGGCGAAAGAGCTTCTCCAATCTCGGACCAAAAGTCAAAAATCTTACCTCATCTTGTAGAGGACAAGAAGAGGAAGAAGAAGCTCGAAGAATCAATTGAAATGATTAGAAGTTGAGAGAAAAATCTAAGAAATTTGATTTCCAAATAGAAGGTTTTTCAAATCGCCCTTTTAGCGCTCTAGAATTTTCTCTCTCCTCACTCACGGGTATCCCCTTATTGGTTTGCTTTCATTGATTCTACTTTTCTACTATTACCTCCCTCCACAAAGAAGTTTTTCTGTAGCAAATCTCCAAAGCCATTTAGTGAGTAAGGCTTTATTCCTTTTTCTGATACATTTTACTCCCAAACCACCATGTTTCTTTTTTCTGCAAAGAGCAGGCCATCTTACCAAGTGCAGTTTTCTATTCCCTTTGTTGTCATGCCACAGAAAACTTTTCATCAGCTTTTCTAACTTTTTTGCAACAGAGATTGGAATCTCAAAAAGAAACATATAGTAAACTGGTAGACTGACTAAAACACTGTTGATTAAAGTGATTTTATCTGCTTTAAAATTGAATTTTATTAGCTTTAAAATTGTCAAAGAACAGTTGACTCTCAATTATGTTGGATGGCTTATCGATCCATATTCGGAAAACATTTCGATCCATATACGGAAAGCACCAAACCTTCTACTGTATTTAGCCACGTTATCAGCAGCCTTGTTAAGTTAAAGACTTTAAGAGGAGAAATACAATCCGAAGAACCTTGCTTTTCAAGGGTACATCTGTGGCTGCCACAGGTATAAGTTTAATTCTGAACATTTGCCTATCTAGTTTGTCTTACAAAAAAAAAAAAAAATTGGACAAATTTGTTCAGACACATAACATATTTTAAGTAAACAAAATACAGAGACAGATGATGATCCATAAATACACACTGACCCAAGTAAATACAATCCTTCAATGTGTATTAAATCAAACACCCTGCCAAACCAATTAATACAAAAGCTTATCCATACACACAAATATGTAAAATTCTAAAACCCGAAGGGATAGCAAGAGCGATATTCCACGATAGCCCGTCGGTCTCGCACTCCATCGTGCACTTTGACAATCTTAAACTTCTTCTTCTTCTTGGGCACTTCGCCAAAGATGGCATATCCCCAAAAACCTATGTAAAATACGGCCATCTGCAATGATTTGGATTCAAATCAGGTTCAAATTATGAGTATTCAAGGGACAAATTCTTTTTATGAGTAGTTTGAAAGAGGAATGGTTAAGCAAAAATTGAGACTTACACAAAACCTGAGACCTGTGTATGGCTTCGGCGTTGGTGGTCCATGAGGATCTGTTAATGGCAATTAACCAACTCATTCAACGATTGAATAGCACTTATGCAATTAACTTGTTCTAATTTAGCTCGCGAGCCAAAGAAGCGTAGTTATGGTAACATTCGATCTTACGAGTATACATCGAAAGGAGAGTAATTGACATTTGTATTCTTACCTTTCCCACTAGCTAGGCTACCCAATTCACGTCGCTGAATCAGTTTTGGAGATTGATTTGCCGATGATACTATCTGATGCGGTAGCTTACTACTTGCGCCCATAGCTGCACGAGCAACAGCCATTTTCAATGGTTTTTGCAGAGAGAGATAAAAGAAGGGAGAAAGCAAAGAGTATATGGTTGACTTCTAAAGAAATGCATTCACATGTCCACACGTACGTAACCTCCGGGCCGGCACATTACCAATAAATATTTATTAAATCCCTACATTACTCATTGTGTGAATTCATCTGAGACAATCTTAAATGTCGGTTTTAATCCATTAATGACTGGTGAACCACCTGAGATGTGCAGGATAATATAATCCAGCAATATGTACTGTACAAACCTTCCATGTGTATCGAAACATGATCGCAACCGTCTATATTAGGGTCAGCTGTAAAACATGTGTGAGCCGTTTGAATCGAGCAGGGATAGTAAATCAACGATCGTAATTTAACACAGGTAGATCTAGATGCCTTATAAGAAGAAAGAATGGTTGTAAACACAGCCTTGCCATATGTCCCTGACTTAAAAAATCAGATTTCTCAATGTTCTTTTTCATGGTCAATCATCAATGGAAACAAAAATCTTAACAAATTCATGGTGATCATGAACAACTAGGTTCCCACACAATAATATTTCCTCTCAGAAAATCAAAA